>VZRO01000365.1:331881-355798 GCA_013397915.1 Daphoenositta chrysoptera
GCAGCTGGGCCCTGAAGGGAAAAGGAGGGAGTAGGAGGGCAAAGGATGCGCGTGGATGGGGAGAGGGAACGGGCACCCACGCGGCTCGGTTGCCTTAATCGTGTTTCCTAAAGGTATGAAGGTAATAGTACTTGGTATTTTCAAGCTGGTCTGGTGACCGATAATTCAGGCTGAGAAAGTTGTGGTTGTTCAGCCTCTCACTTGCGTAGAGAGCTCAGAGCACCTTCCAGCTCTCAAGTGGCACCGCAGGGAAGCCGGAGGGGAACCCTTTGTCAGCAGCTGTAGTGATAGAACAAGGAGCAATGGGTACAAACTGAAAGACGGGGAACTTGAGTTAGATTCAGTGAGATGTAATCCTGTACGGTGAGAGGATGGTTCGCCACTGGAAGAGGTTGCCCAGGGTGCCCCAGCCCCGGCAGAGTTCAAGGCCAGGTTGGATGAGGCATTGACATCCTGGTCTAGTGGGAATGTCCCTGCCCATGGCAGTGGGGTTTGGGGCTAGATGAGCTTTAAAGTCCATTCCAACCCCTTAACATTGTAAGATTCTATAATGGCTTGTGTTCATGGGAAGCCTTAGAGGAAGAAAACTACGGGTAGGGTTAAAACTTGCATTTGGCTTTAGGAGCAAAGCTATGTGAGTTAAATGGCTAAAGTGCTTAAAGTAATATGATTGTTTGTTGTATGACTTAATAAATAAACACACAACTGTGGAGAGGCTCTCTGTGTTTGAGTGATGCTTGTGTCAAACCTGGCTGGCTCCCAAGCAAAACATTCAGTCTTGGATGCTGAGACCTTCAGATCATTTACACACCAAAATCTATCAAAGGTCTGAGATTTCAAGCTGGTTTTCCATGTGGTGTGTAGTTAAAGGTCTGATTTACCAAAAAGAGGTAAACTAATATCAAATCTGTACTGGGACTAAAAGGAGTGATTCTGAAATCAATTGTGTATCTTGGCCTCTTGTGTTCTAGCACAGGAACCCGATTTTCTTGAAAACTGGTCGAATGCACGACAGTATTTTCATTTGCAGTTTTGCAACCTTGGTTAACCTGGTTTTTAGTTAGACACAGTCTCTAAAGAGGTAGACAAGTAAAGAGAATTTGAAGGTAGCGATGTATTGTTTCTTGTCATTTGGTTGAAAATGTTAAAATGCTGTGACTTTTCTGGCGTGTGCAGTTACTTGGTTTTTTGTGTTGGTGTTGGGTTGCCAAGGGTAGCACAAAATCTGCAGTTACTGCTGGAGTCTGTAGAGACAGTGTTGAATGTAGGTTAGGTTAGTAAATATTTTGATTGACAAAACAAGCATCTGAAAATAATTAGTGTAAGTGCAGCTTTTGTGTTCTTAAAATTTTGATTTGCTCTGCCACAAATACTCCACATTTTTTATTTATGCAAATGAGTAATCTATGCTTTTTAATTTTTTTGTGTAGGAATGTAGATTTTCATCCTGAAGAAGACATCACCACTGTGATACGTTGACATAGTTCATTGAAAATGAAGCAAGATTCTACTAGAAACACTTCTTACACTGTGGATTGTGAGGATTATGTGCACGTGGTAAAATTCAATCCATTTGATAGTGGAGATTCCTGCTCCCTCATTGCTTATGGTGGCAACAATTACGTGGTTATTGGGACTTGCAGATTTCAGGTTAGTCTGTGTTATTATTGTTTTTGTTAGAGATCCCTGAAGCTGACTTTGCCAGCACTGCTTCTGCAGGAAGACTCTGGTCACTTTCCTGTTTCCTCCTCTCCCTGTGGTAAACAAGGGAGAATTTTACTTGTTTATTACACTAACAAGTCTAGGATACTTGTTCTTCAGGAAAATACAAATATGTATGTATATAAAATACACACTGATATGTCTGTGCTAATTTTATAGGTATTTCTTTTTAGGGATGAACTGCAGAAATACTTACCTACCTTTTTTCTTCTCCCAATTCTTTTTACTGGACCTCCCTCACAGACTGTTGGAAACAGTAAAATTTCTTACCTTGAAATTATTTAGAATTATCACCTTGTGAAAAATTTTAAAACATAAAATACTCATAAAAAATGAGTATTGTATATTTTTATACTGGATAAAATGTTTTTAATTAGATGAGGTTTTTTGCCTAGATGCTTGACAATCAATTGGAGACAATTGCTTGGAATTTCTAAGCTTTTTTCCTTCATCTTGCTTCTTTATTATACAATATTATTTTTCTAGTATGAATAATAGAGTAGCTGATATTTTTATTATTATTATTATTGTTATTCCCCATGGTCTTACTATTGGAAATTTTCTGAAGAGCACCTAGCGCTAACCACAGAAACATCCTGACATTTGTGTTGCTCTCCACCTTGTTTCTGGTGCAAGCCTTGAAAAGGAAGTAATTAAAATTTTGACAACCACAGGTACAAGGTGTTTTTTCTATAATTTTCATATCCTCCCTTCCTTTCCACATGTGGAGTCAATGAGTATTTCAGAGTAGGAGAAGAAAATGTTATTCTTTCTTCCTGTTGAGAAGCACAGAAAAACTGTGGGTTATTTCATGCATCCTCAGCTGGCTTCTGCTTGGCCTCTGTGTTATGCCGAGGGCGTACAGAGGTTTTCTACCTTGAAGCAGAATTGTGACATAGAGAAAATTGTGTAGAAATATCCTTTGAAGTGTTCCATTGGATGTTCTGAAAACTTTTAAAAGCTTTTTCGAGGTCAACTTATTGATAAAGTCCACAATCCCAATTCTTGTTTCATTTTTCCTACCATGTGGTGTT
Organism: Daphoenositta chrysoptera; assembly: GCA_013397915.1. Lineage (NCBI taxonomy): Eukaryota > Metazoa > Chordata > Aves > Passeriformes > Daphoenositta > Daphoenositta chrysoptera. The sequence goes on from VZRO01000365.1 coordinate 334,638, forward strand.
CTCACCAGTAGGAAGAATAAGCAAGCCTGTAATTAGGGTTAGATGATAGAGGGCACCTTTCTGTCTCCTGCTGTTTGAAGAGCGATGCTCTGAAAGTGACAGCATTTTTTCATGGTGTAAAAACAACTCAGAGAGAAGGCAGCTTAAATTACATGCTTGCTTTTGTTCCCATTGTTCCTTCTCATTGCAGTTATAAGAGGATTTATCTGTGAAGATACTACTTCTACAGAGAATGAGCTCAGCATCTTTGTAGCTCAGTTCTGATTTTTGTGCTCTGCACTGGCCTCTGGCTTGAGACCGAAATCATTTAATGTATTTTTAAGTACTTAAATATTTCAAGTTAATACTTTCTGTATGTTGCAGGTTTTCCTTTTTAAGGTAAAATGATCTAAAAGCATCTCTACAGTATACGTAATTTTGAAAAAGCCTTTTTAATTCATATCAATCTGATTTATTAGAAGTCATCAAGACATTGTTCTGAATCAGCTAACTGGAATATTTCTATAGGAGGAGGATACAGAAGTGGAAGGCATGCAATATAAGACACTAAGAACATTTCACCATGGAATCAGAGTTGATGCCATAGCGTGGAGTCCTGAAACTAGACTTGATGCTATACCTCCCCAGATAAGGTACTTAACAATAAACAACTACAGTGAATCTTTGTCTCTTACCTGTTTTCCCCAAGTCCTTAATATTGGACAGTCCAAAGCTTATGAGTGAAATCTCACTCCTTAGAAATCACTGATGAAGTCTCTGAACTCTTCAGTAGAACATTTTTATTCTTAGAGGGGTTTTTTTGTTCATTTGCTTGGTTTTTGTCCTACCTCTTGTGCTTCTTGACCCTCTCCCCAGTGAACAAGCTGTAAATAATATTTTTGTCATTATTTTTATCGACCTCAGACATAGTTCTTTCTTTGTACATCTGTGAAGAAACATTTCTTTTAAGAGCTTTAGTAAACGTGAGATAATTTGAATAGCCTCTTTTATAAAGCTATTTGTACTGGTTTGTATAATATGTGCTGTGTTTCAGAGTGGGTCAGATACTATTTGTGAGAGCCATTGAGGTGTGAATCTAGAAAATCTAGAAAGATAGGTATTAAATGTGAACTAAAGAATTAAAATGTACTCAGTAGTTTGTATGACTCTTCAAAATTAGCATAGTTGCTTACTGCTCCATTTTTGTCAAGTCTTTTGGGTTAAAATATGTTGAATAGAAATTGGTTTATGAATTTTATATTTCAGTATTTTAAACCACTGATAATGAGGGTTGTTTTTATGCTCTACCACTTAACTTCTTCCAAGGAAAGTTTCAGTGGCATTTATGAGAGATATTTCAGGTAACTGGTAATTGATCCAGGTTTAGCTTTGTAAAATGTCTTGCATTTCTTTCTCTGAGTAAGTATTCTTGGCACTTGATGCACACTATTTTACAGATAAGCTCCAGTTGTAACTCTGCTTGTTGCCAAAGCAGAAAAGTTAAGATAAATGCTTTTGGTTTTTTTTCAAAATCTTATTTTTAATTTGCATCTCACTTTGCATTTTTAAAATGAAGGAAAACTGATAAAAAGTCAACTATTGCAATATTGATTAACTGACGAGCCTTTTTTTGTCTACTGAGTGTAGGTTTTGTACTGCAGCTTCTGATAGGAAGTTAAGGCTGTTTACTTCTGACCTGCAGGACAAGAATGAATTTAAGGTAAGGGCAGCTAATGTGATTTTTAAAGATTATTTAGTTTTTAGTGAAGTCTAATCTTTAACTATCCTTCTGTTGCATTTGTGACAGGTCCTAGATCCATAATCTCTAGGGATGATCATTGTATTGTAAATGCTTTTCTGTGTTTCAAGAGCGAACAACTGTAATTATCACCTACGTGATCTTCTGATTTCCTTCAAAATTCTTGTTTTGAAACAATGTCCCAGTCCAGGTCCTACTATTAATTAGATGTTTGTGATATCCAGTTGGAAGTTTTTGGTGAGGTTTTAGCTAATGATAAGCAAAGCTAATAAATAAAAAAAATTGGGGGAGAGTCTTCCTTGGTTTTTATTTCTGTAGAATATGATAATGCCTGTTTTGATGAGAGGGGCTTATTGGGTATAAAGGAGAAAAAAATAGAATTTTATTTTTGGTGTGTTAATTTGTATTAGTAAGACAATGAGATCTGTCATACAGAAATTAAGTGAGTTGTGGATGTCATTTATGTGGCCATGCTGATAATAGAATGAGTAAAGGCATGGCATAAGAAGTAAAGATGAATGTTACTAAATGTCTTGAAAGAAAATGCTCTTTATGTTGCTTCATACAGGCACATTCTTTTAATTTCCTTCTTTCAGTGGTGGTCATCTTACATGAATTTGCCACTGAGCAGTGGGATAACTGATATAGTTACACTCAGCTCGGTGGGATTTCTTACAAAATAGTTCTAAAAGTTCTTAAAGCTCTTTGCTTGTGAGTTGATGTCTATCATTCCATATTAATGTTACCTATTTATGTAATAGCTGCCAGTTTTGTGAATTTCAGACAACGTGCTTTAATGTTAAGCTGTGAATTAAATCTTTGAACTTAGCAGAATGTAAAGTTTCTTTAACATTGTAGGTAATGGATAGATAATAAGTTGAAATAAAGAAACAAAGGGATGAATTTGGTACTACAGACTCTACTGAGCTAAATTCAGTATCTCAGTTCTAATTTTTTAACTTAATTTGGATTAATAAGGCCACAAGAAATAGTGTGGGGAGCAGGGGTAGAGAAAGTGATTGTTCCTCCGTACTTGGCACCTTGAATCCTCTGTTCAGTTTTGTGCCACTCATGACAAGGGAGACATTGAGGTGCTGGAGCATGTCCAGAGAAGGCAGTGGAGCGGGTGAAGGGTCTGGAGCAAAAGTCCTATGAGGAGCAGCTGAGGGAGCTGGGGGTGTTCAGTGTGGAGAAAAGGAGGCTCAGGAGGGACCTTATCTCTCTCTACAACTGCCTTAAAGGAGGCTGTAGCCAGGTGGGGGTCAGCCTCCCAGCCAACAGGTGATAGGACAAGAGGAATGGCCTTGAGCTGGGCCAGAGGAGGTTCAGACTGGATATCAGGAAAAAATTCTTCTGTAAAAGGGTGGTCTAGCATTGGAACAGGCTGCCCAAGGAAGCACTGTGATCACTGTGTTCAAAAACCTTATAGATGTGGTGCTTAGGGGTGGACCTGGCAGTGTTAAGTTAATGTTTGGACTCAGTGATCTCAGAGGTCTTTTCCAACCTTAATGATTCTGTGATTGTTCAGTGCATATGCAATACAAATGAGAAGTGTTGGCTTGAATTTAACAGTGAAGCTATTACCTTTGTTTATGCCAGCTCCACCACTGAAATAAACTGTCCAAGAAATTTATGAAGGATGTACTCTGGCTGAGGAAGAAGTAAAAATACGTATCGTTACTGGGTCAGACTTGGTCTAATGTTAAAAATTATCAGAAAAAAACTAAAAATATAGATTTTTACCTATTGTGAGAAACTCATTACCAAAAAGAACGTGGACTAATGTGTTTATGTCAGTAAAAATTGTCTTTGAGACTGTCTTCTAGGTTTTTTTGATAGAAAGTGTGGAAAATCCTTTCTCTGGGCAGTCATCCTAATTTCTTATACCTGGACAATCATTGTACTCTAGACTTCTTGTCAAAAAAAGTAACACCTAACTCTGATTTAAAACACATGCGAAATCCCAGATGTTCACAAATTCTGGGTGGGCTATGCTGATCCAGCTTTCAATAAAGTTTGATGGCTTTATTGTGGCTTTTCATTAACAGTTAACCTCACAAAACCTATTTCATAAACCTGAGGTTGAACTCACGATGAGCACATGGAAAATTTTGATCCATTATACGATGCACACTTGACACATGGGATCTTCAGGAGAGGTACAGAACGTGAAACAAAGCTGAAGGAAGTATGTGACTACGTTCAGAACATCATCTTGGAACATTTTGTCTTTTATAGTAAACAATTAGTACGTGTTGCTTCTGGAGGGACAAACGGAGTAATCTTACTCCGTTTTCCCAGTGGAAAAACTGTCTTGGTGTAATTATCAGCAACGAACTTGAAGCACACTTGAGTTTTCCATTACTTTGTCGACACAACTAATCCAAAATTTATGGGTGGGATCAAGCCCAGAACAAAAAACAAAAGGTAAAATATGACTGATGGATCTTCATGAAACCTTTTTCTTCTTTTGAGGTTTTCATTTGGAAATGAATTATGGCTTCCTTGTCCTGCTTTAAATTTTGCTTAATAAAAAGCATATTTCATCAGAACTGTAGGAGTAAAATGAGGCAGGATATTTGAATTCAGAATGCTGAAAATTGTCAAAAGACTTGGCATTCTGTCTAAATAGTTTAGCATCATCTTAGGATCTATTAGTTCTAGTATAATCCATTAGGTTTTAATAAAATAATGACTTATTGGAAAAAACTAAGTTGGCTGCTGAAAATGTTTCTGTATTGAATTGATGAGGCATTCATAAAACTTTTAGAGAGAGGGATTTATTTCTTGTGTGCACTTGAGATTTTTTTTATCAGTCCTGCATTTGTTCCTCAGAATAGCTGCACATAAGGTGGTGTGTTTTTCTTTCAGAAAACTGTGGAACTTGTTTTTGTTCGACCTTGTTTTCCTCTGCAATCTCTTGGTCTCATGCTGTTAACCAGAGGATATTTTTGTCTCATTTTTATGATACCTTGCTGGGCAAAACAAAAGCAGCTATGCCTTGAGACTTAATCAGGGGGACTGAATAGAAGAGAGTGGAACAGTAACAGATACATCTACACATAGACATTTGCCTAACTTAAAATTTTGTGAGATCTCTGTCAAAAACACCATAGATGTATTTAATGAGAGGTTCAGAGATCAGAGTTCTTTAATGTAGGTAGATCATGTGTGCATTCATTTCCTGGTCATTCTCCTCTGTCTGTCTGAGATTTACTATCTTCTACCTTCAAAATTCACTGGTTGAAAAAATGAGAAAAAGCTCTGTTGTGATTCATTTATCTCTGTCAAGCAAAAGCATCAAACTGACCTCTGTGCTAACTGCAAGGAATAGTGGGGAGGTCTTTTCACCTACAGGATGAATATACACATGAATTAGGTATTTTAAAGAAATCTAGTTGCCGATAAAAACTTTCTTTACCTTCTATTAAAATGACAGTTTTATCTGAACACACAGCATTCCATTAGCAGGTCTGTTAAGTACATTGGTGGAACAGTCAGCTCTAAGGTAAAAATATTTCTCTTTTCTGGTTGGCAGACATTTGATGGCCACTCAGATTACATTAATGATCTGGTATTTGCTCCCAACGAAGGTCAAGAAATTGCAAGTGTAAGTGATGATCACACCTGCAGGTATGCATTTTGTTCAAAACACTATTGAAAAACTAGTATTTGAGTTCTTCTGTATGTGAATGCTTTATATGTCCACTTAAATAAATAAGCATTTATTTTTTTTTATTTTTAGTGTGCCTTCATTACTCTCTAACAGGACTAGTCCACTAACAAGACAAGAAATGGACTATTCTTGTTAATTTAGGTTGTGGACTGGCTTTTTGTTGTGACTTGTGAGTTGTCTTTTTTCAAAGCAGTATTTTGAACCACCTAGATCCAAAATGAAGAAAACTGTTGTCTTGGAATTGCATACACTATTTTTCCCCCGTTCTGGGATAGGAATAAAGTGAGAATAGGAGAGACATGCAGACATGCATAGCTCAGCACTGAATTATACAGACCCTCTCTCTGTATTCTGTCATCAGGTGGGTCAAGTCTAAAACCAATACATGTATGTGAACTTGTCCACTTATCCAAAGTTATTAGCCTTACCAGGAGATGGGATGACCTAGCCTGAAGACCATACTAATACAGTGGTACTGGCAGCTCAAAATACCATGATTGCAGCTAAACCCAGGTGTTTGGATATTTCTAAATGGAAGTAGAAGGGAAACATGCTTTAATGCTGTGAAGCATGCTGGGTAAAGGTTTTTGCTGCAGGAGTTTGTCCTTGTCAAAAGGTCACCCCTCTTCCACTTCTAGCAGAGTGCATGAATCTGTTATCCTGCTGTTCTTACCCCTCCAGTGCAGTTGGAGAGATCAGGAGGGCAGCTGTGCAGGCTTTGCAGGTCATTGCAGTAGAGCAAGAGAGTTTAGAAAGTGTTATCTTTACTTTCTTTGACTTTCTCTGATGAGCAGGCAGTTCTTCCATAGATGTCTAGTCTGTATTTCCAACAAAATCATTAGGAATGAATAGTAGAAATGTATGACTTACCTGTATCTTGTTCTCTATCCTGTATCCTTGATTTCTTTGTTAAATCTAAACTCATATTTGTCTTATTCAGCAAAAAACTGTTTGACCGTGTGGCCTTTTCCTGTTTATTTTATTAAATGCTCAGCTTTCCTGGGATGAAAGAAAACTGTTTTAAAACCAGTTGTCTAATTGATACTAATTTAAAAGGAAATATAATTTTTGTAATTAATATATACTAACAAGATTTCAGCTTGGTAACTATGAAAGACATTTTATGCCATAAACCATAAAGTCTTTGGTTAAAAGCCATGGGAAATAAGTAGGATTTTTTTTGGCTACTTGAGTTCTTATTTTTTCCATTCACGCATGTGGGGCATGAAGACTTTTCCTATTGAATTTAAAGGTTACACTTTAAAAACTAATGGAAAATGCATTCCTTGGGACTTACCAAAATCATTCTTTACTTACTCTGTAATTTGCTTCAATAGTAATGTAAGAAGAGAAATAATTCCTTTGTCTGTACTGAATTTCTATCCTGAAATTGTTCTCAGGATACAAAATCTCTTAATGCCTGTGGAACAAAGTTCTAGAATCATTAGTACAAGTATTGAGTTCCACTTTTAAGTCTTAAAGTTTTAAAACAACGTTTGAGTATGTATTGCCTATAAACAAGCATGTTTAGGTCTTCTCTGGTTTTCACTCAATAGAAAGTTTAGATGTAAGTTTATCAGAGACCTCTAAGGAAGTGGGATTTCCAGTTTTCATCCACTAAACAGTCTTGCCACAAGCTGCTGCAACTGTGACATCTCGGTGTGGGGTTCAGTCATTTTGGTTGGATGTTCTTACCTTTAAATTGCTGCTGTGTCACTCTGGAATTCCTGTTGTTTCTTGCACATAGCCTTTATTGGCCTCGATCTCACAACACAAACCTTTTTTGCAGCTGTGAAGTAGAACTGAACTAAAAATACTCTTGCATAAAAATAATGGCAGTGGTCAGATGTGTTAGGTGGTTGTGGAGGATGGTGTTTTCATGGTGCCAGTGTCCCCCCTGACACAAGTGGCTCAGGTGTAAAACTGCCCCCAGCCTGGGGAAGGTCCCATCCACAGGGGACATTCACACACGGGCCTGAAGGTTTTCACCCCTCCTGCTGGGGCATGACTGGCTCAACTACGCTGCCACCAGAGGTGGCTGTCATGGCATGGAAGGGGTCATAAACCATCGCAGACACTCAAAGCACCCCCAGACTCGTTTCTGGGGCTTTCCACCTCAGGACTGCATGTGATCCACACGGTTGCAAAACATCCACAACGTTGCAAAAGACAAGGTGAAACCTCCCCCCAGGGGAGATGCCTGGGCATTCCCATGTAAAACTGAACATGTATTAACCCATCAAACTGTGTTTTGGGGGCCTCTCCCATCCCTGATGGATGGAGACTGGCCATCACTTTGACCAGTGGCATCAAAGTTGCAACAATCACATCTCATCACTGGATCAATGGGTGGTGGTATCTTTCTACTATTACCCATTCTTTTTCTTTCTTTTCCTTTCACATTTTCTTGTTATTTTTATGCTTTTATATAGCTATGTTACTATAGATAATAACAACCAAAACAACTACATATGTCCTTTTCATTGCAACCAAATTGTTCTAAAATAAACCCATATATGTATATTGATGAACACCAATCATTCATTATCATTTCACTCTAAGCTACTGCAAGGGGTCTAGTGACAAGAACCTGACTTACCCTCACCTTCTGAGCTAGGTGGTAACAATGGCAGAGGAAATAGCTAAAATAGCTAATGTTAATAATGTCATAATACCTTAAAAACACGTTTAATGAATAAGAAAAAATATCTTATGGTAGCTTTAGGAATATTTCATTCAAGTATTTGAAAAAGTAAGGCATTATACACTTCTTTGAACGTTTGCATTAAGTGTAGGAACGTGTGCATCCCACTTTGTTAATGAGATCCGTGTGTGTGCAACTGTCTGTGCACCACTCTTCAAAAAAAAATTACTACTGGCTTTTTCATTATGATTTGGAAACACAGTCTAGGAGTCTGCACAGACTCAGATGTACAAATCATTTTGTTCTGATACTTAATGAAGCCAAAAATTTGTGGGAAATATTTGGAAAACACCATGAGTTCAACTGACACCCTCCACTGTTGGTGGTTATAGACACTATCTGACGTTTCTGGAATCACTTAATGCAAAATACCATCCTGTCAAAAGCCACTAATCTCATATCTGTGCTAAAAATGAACCTCTTGACTGTTAAAAGGCTAATTCAATCTTATTGGTAATTACCTCATACTCCCTCCTCGTGTGGAACTGAAAGGTTACTGACAGTGTCAGGCCCTTAATAATACCAGCATGGCAATTTCTTCTGGTTGTAAGAGTACTGGAAGGGCTTGCATTTTAAAAAGCTGAAAAAGACTCATCATCCCTTTCTCTACCTCACTCCTTTTTTTTTAATTATTTCTTAAACTACATCCTCTTCCTTTCTTTTTGAGTGCAAAAGAGTATACAGTTGAATTATTTTCCACAGGATCTGTGAATCGACTTGCCCTTTGATTCCTTTCTGAGTTCTGTTCATTTCTGTAGGCCATGGCTCATGTCACTTCCTAGAGAACTTGGTGAATTTATCAGTCACTGTGAAGTTCAGCCTTCTCTGTTGCACGTAGAATACATGCCAGTCCATGAGAAGGTTGATTTTGCTCTCTAAACAGGGATTAGGGGGAAAAGTTTGATGTCACTGAAAGCTAAATTAACTAGTCTTACAATGTATTGTACTGTTTCATCTGGTTTCGGGGGGGTTTAGCTGTAGTGTATTTTTTTACGTGGTACTCTCATGCCCTAGTTATTTTGTGTAGATTTTTCTCTAGACAATATGAAGGAAAGCTAATGGTAACTCTTGTTTATTTTCTTTGTTCTTGTTTTCTTTAATATATAGCTAGCACACGTTGTGCTTGAATCTTACTTTGTTTATTCAATAAATATTTCAGGTTTTAGCTATATTGAAAAGTTGTCATTATCACTTATTTCTGCCTCCAAAACCATATTCTATTTGCATCTTCCCATTCCTAGTGCAGTCAGGTATGGATTTCTGTCACAATTTTTATAAAAGTTGTCTTATTTCATGTTGTTCTTTCTTCATCTTTCTGTATTATTGTATTCTTCCACTGTCCCTTCATATAAGAAATGCCATCCATACCAAAATACTTGTTCCTTCTGAGGTATGCTGGTTACATTTTATTAAGCTAGTTGTGCATTATAATTTATGAAAATAAAGAAATCTTGAATTTTTTTCTGAGTCTGGTCTTTGAATTTGCACACTTTTTGTATGCATCCCTGTATGTCCCCCAAGTGTAGACTTACACAATTCTGTTACATTGTACAGCCACGATGCAAGTATTAACCAACTGGTGTTGGACGGTGAAAGAATTAACTGGTCTCCTGTCAGCTTAAAAAAAAAAAACCAAACAAACTTTCTGGATCAAATGTTTGGAACATTATTTCAGTCTGGTCTTAATAAAGTTGTAGTTAGGAAGTCTTCAAAATATGAGGATGATGTAGTAATTTCCTTTGTGACACATTATGGCTTATGTTAAGAGTCACACAGCCCTAGAATGTAGTCTAGCCTATAAATTGTTTTTAAATAGAAATCATTGCATTCGATTTGTTTAGAAGTTACTCTGTATTTTAAAAAGCCATTGGCAGAATTGGTAGTTGAGTTTCTCAGTAACAGTCATACCACAGAAGCATTTCGTTTTACATCTACATTGGCAACAATAACTTGATAGCTCTTAACACCCATTTTTCCTGTGGTTGAAAGGACAGAACTGAAGCTTCACATTTTTTCAAAAATGCTGCATGGTCTCTGGTTTTGCATTAAATAACTTCAAAGGTATTTCAGTAGTGGTAGTAGAAGTGTGTATTTCTTGGACTTAGTTCTGAGTGTGCATGGCCTGAAATGTGTATTAGTGAAGAACAGTCCGTGGAGATAGTGCACTGCCTCTCCTGCCTCTACCAACCCTGCAGGGTGTAATTGCAACCCACAGTTAGGAGTGAGGAACAGATCAATGCTTGCATATCCAAGGAGATATTACAAGAAGCTAGAGACTGCATGTTTTTTAATGCCAACATCTGAAATACTCTAATTGCTAATTCTTTAGGAGCAGTGACATTTCTTTTGAACACAAAAAGAAAATGGTGAACATTGGGTTGGCTTTCTGAAGGAATACTTGTACATTTCCTCTGTGAAAAGACTTCATAAAAACTTGGATTCTTTGTCAGTAAAATAAAATTAGTTACTAGAAATTATCTTGAATATTACACCTTTCTCTTCTTCTGACCAGACAGAGGAATTTCTACAGTTCCACTTCAGCCTAGTACCCTCCAGATCTTTGATAGCCACATCCACATGGAGTTGGCAGGAGACCTTAGAGAAAGCCAGTGTTGGTTGTATGCTCTGCAGTATTTACTAATCTCTGCATTTTCATGTTCCTTTTCTTTCTCACTTGTGCTCAGTGAGGATCAGCTTCACTCTACCTTTGTGTGATCTCTGTAACAGGAACCTTTCCCTTCTCCATAGTCCTCTAGGCTTTTCAAGAGTGATAGGATTTTCCTCGCACATTGAATATATCTGATGGAGATATAAAAGTGAGATGCATTTTTTAAAAAAATTATATATAAGAATAATATATAATAATAATTGTATAATAATTATATATATATATAAGTTATATTAAAGTTAGATATTAAAAGAACCCCAACAAAACCATGTTAGACATGAGTAATCTTTGAATAATGGATCAAGTATAGTTGATCATGCTTTGTAATTGGGAATCAGATGTCAAGGTTTGCTCTAGCCCCCACCCACTCACTAAAATTGTTTGAAATCTTTTGTTGGAAGAATTCCCATTTTTACTTCCATCTTCTGGGGATTTGAGAAATGCCTGAAGATTGCAATCTGGTTTAGTTCTTTTACTATTGCAAATGATGATTTTTATTCAGTTAGCATTTGGTTCTGCTAGTTAGAATTATTCATATTTCAGAAACTTAGAAGATAAAATAAGGATCATCTCCATTGCCACAAGACCAGTTTTCAGAGTTCTAATGAGGTACTTTGCCAACTGTAATAAAAGTCCACTGTATGATGAAATTACTGCACATATTCATCCATATTCATGCATATGAGATATAATATAGCTGATACTATGGAATTTGAATACCTTCAAGCTATGAGATAACTGCAGTTCTCATTTGTTTGTTAGTTACAGGATTTGAGTGACAAGAGAAATGTACTAATTATTCAAGAATTTTCTTTAACAGCATTTGCAACTATCTGTGAGTTGGTTTAAGTTTTCTGAGTATTGCAGTAAATAATTTCTCAGTCCTTAGTTACTTAAAAAGTAATTATTTTACTGAGCAGATTACATGTTATTTTTGAGACTATACATTAATCAAACTTGGGCGCTTATTTCAACTGTGTTTATTCAAGCTTTTCTTCAATAAATTTTTTGTGGAGTTTTTTTTAAATATCAGAAAAAAATACCAAAAGCTCAGTGACAAGTGTGTGCCATGATGGTTTGTGGGAAGAGAAGGAGAAGTAAGAGAGTGACATAGTGCAGGGTTACAAAAGATAAGGATGTTTGGAGAAAAACAGTATTTTACTTTGGTATAAAATCATGGGAGTATTAGTAAAGTTTCAAGAGCTTTGAATGGGAGACAAAATCCTCAGTCTTTTTGAATTGATTTATGTGATAGGAATGTGGACAAAATGGGGAGGCAGCATCTGTAGCTGATTTGGTTATGATACTGAGTAATTTAGTAACTGAAAATCAGTTTGGCTAAATTTTTGGGGTTTGCACATTTTTTACTTGGGTTTTTCACACAGAAATACTGAAAAGAGTTAATTGAACACATATGTCATTATATAGACACGATGCATTCAGACAAGGATCTATGTTGATATGTATTGCTGGCTTGTTTTTTGGGGCTTTGGGTTTTTTTTTTCCCCCAAAACTAAATTATACTATCTTTGGTATAAATATAAGAGAGGGTTTCATCCTTTCCCCTCCCCATACTGTTTGTTGCTAACAGTCCTGCCATTCTTACAAAGTAAAAAATATAAATTTGGTAACTGTATAAATAACAAAGTTAGGGAGGTAAAAAGCATAAATTTCTGTCTCAACACCTAATAACATCACTCACTTCAGGGAAGGAAACATAATGACATGTTCCTTTTGCCAAAATGATTCACCGTTTTCTGTTGTATCGTAATTTTCTCCCTGCACAGTAAATACACATGGGAAGTGTTGATTTGACTTGGACAAATCTACAAGGCAAAATTTTTGGCAGTAGAAGAAAGTATTGTATGTTTCTAAATTACCTAATCAAGTAGATATTTCATTTTTTAAACACTTGTCAGGTTTTTGTTTTGACTTTTTTTAGTAAGGACACTGATTCTTCAAGATTAGAGACCCTGTGTTTTCTACGGGGAGAACAAATATTTGATCTATTGTGGTTTGGCATAAGAAAACAACATTGTTCATTAAATATATTTACTTTATTCCCATATATTTTGTCTAGACTTATGATGTATTAGTTAAGAGTTTTTTTAAATCTCTTAAATATAAGGCTCTAAGCACCCTGGTGAGATTCAAACTGAAAAAGTCTGGAGGAAGTCAGCAAAAATCCTCTAGAATAAACAATAATAGTACGTAGCCACTCATCTAGCTCAAAAGACTGGGCAGGACACTACTTTAAAAATTGGCTGAGTCTCAAGTTTTGCATGTCAGAAAGGGAGGATATATGTGTATGTTTCAGTGTCCAAATGCATATAAATAGTATGTGGTTCAGATTGATGTTCACAACTGTGATATCTTTGTCCTACAACTGACAGACTCATTTTGTAGCAAAAGACGGAGTTGAGCAGTGGCTGTGAGGTAAAATAGGCTCAGTTTTGGTTTTGTTGCATTCTAGAAACAAAGTAGCTCCATGGCTCATTAACACTCATATTGAACACATCCAAAGAAAACTCACCCATCACCTAAGCTAGTTTTGGTGTTTGAACATACACTTTCTTGTCAATCCACATTGAGGAAATAGTGTTGACTTTTTAATTTTTTTATAGCTGCCAGATATGTACTGTAGGTGTTTCTAAAGGAAAAGGTTAAACTGGCACATGTGATTTATCTGTTGAAAACTCTCCAAGACCCTTTGTTGGCTAGTGTTACCTCTGCCATAGATCCTTCTGTTTGCTTTAGCTTCATTTCTGGTCTCTTATATTTCCATTACTCAATCTTGTCCTACCAGAAAAACTGGAAACTCATATATTAGGCAGGCAAAATGCTTTAAAAAGGGTCTTTACATGGCAATACAGAGGATTTAAGTTGTTTGCTACCTCACTTTAGGTTCCTTGTATCAACTGGACCAACCCTGACCTTCCTGATTTGTACTGCCTCACTGTTATGTATGGTATAGTACAAAGGCTGTAGTGTTGACTTATGAAAAAGTGGGAAGATCTCATTGAGATTTCATGTCTAGATAACTAAAATGTCAAATTATTTGAATAGGTAAACAGAGGCTCTGCCTAGCTCATCAATGTTAAAATACATTATCTGTAGCACTGGCCACTTTCACTGACCTTCAAATGATACAGCATGAACACTATTTCTTTTGGTCGCTTCCTCTGTGAACATACTGAGGCACTGAAAGTTAATGTATTTGCAATCAAATGGCAATAGTTTAGTACTTTAATTTTTTTTTCTTTCTTTTTCTCTCTAGGGTCTGGGATTTGGAAGGAAATGAGAAGGCCCATTTTGTTTTACGTTCTCCTGGAATGAGTGTTTGCTGGCATCCTGAGGAGGCTTTTAAGGTTGTGGTTTTCAGCTTTTCACCCTCACCACCTTTAAAATAACAGGAGGGGGGACACACCTAAAGTATGAATCTTTGATGCTGTAGTAACAGTGAAGTTTGAGGAGCTGATTTACACTGTAACTGGATATTGGTTGGATCTGCTAATGTGAAGTGACTGTAAATTAATTCTCATTATCATTCTTGTCCTTTTACCCTCAGTCCCTTACTCCTCCCATCAGAAATATTCCTTCTTGATTATGTACATCAGTTGTTGATAACTGTTCTGCTGATTGCATATTAACTTACAGTTGCCAGAGAAGAGCTTGAGTTTTTCTCAGTTGTGTAATGCGGTTCACCAATAACACAGACTCTTTGTAGAAAATGCCAAGCTTTGAAAAATATTTGTTTGAAGTTAACAAGGGATTTTTTTTGTTGTTGTTCTTGCTTGAAGTGTATGAAATATGTTCTGAAAAATCAAATCAATAGACTGTGATTTTATACTCATCTCTTTATTATACTGGGGAGGATTAATCATCTGGTATGTACCCAAATATCCAGCTTCATTAATGGTCTAGTCACTGCAGTCTTGGATTTATTATCCCTGTTGTGCCTATCAATAACTGCCTTAAGCAGCTACAAATGGTTGTTTGGGTTACCACAAAAACACATACTTAAACCAGAGAAAAGCAGTCAACTAAGATATCAAAATATTTACATAGCAATAGGGAAGGAGGATCTCTAATCTCATCACACTTTCCACCAATATCAATATCTGTCCTGACAAAGAAAGGAAACTGTTAACTAGGAAAACTGTTGATTCAGGTGGCATCAGAATTGAATGGGCTAGCTGCTGTTTGCTACTGGGCAACTTTGTTAGCACAACAAAATTAATAGATTTTCCCCAAAATATTGCAATATTACATCAGTCTTACATATTATTAGCATGTATTTTCTTTGACCATTATCAAAGACAGGCTCAAGATTTTTTTTAAAGAAAAGCCCATTCCAAAAGCTCATAAAATTTTATAGACTTAGTTCTTGCTGAAAAGCTTATTGCAGGTCAAAATGCTTACTGCACCATGACCTTTAATTTTCAGAAAAGCATGTTTTGGTGACAGTTCTGTTTTTCCAAACAAACTTGCGTGACTGGAATATTGGGGTTTTTTATGCTTCTCTGTCTTCCTTAATTATTGTTCATGACTATCTGAAAACCATTTCTTCTCATGAAGAAAAATCTCATTTCATCATCTGATCATTGGAATGGGTTGCCCAAAGAAGTTGTGAAGGCTCACTCCTTGAAGGTTTCAAGACCAGGTTGGATGGAGCCCTGAGTAATCTGGCCTAGTGGAAGGTGTCACTGCCCATGGCAGGGAATTGGAACTAGATGATTTTTAAGTCCCTTCCAACCCTGTCCTTCTATGATTCTATAATTTAATCAGGAAACTCTTTCTACAATACTTAAAAAACAACTGCTTGAGTGTGTAACTTTAAAGGAAAAAGTTTAGATAAAACCTAAATCATAAATTTAAATAAAATTTATGGGAATAAAGTAAATATATTTAATGAACAATGTTGTTTTTTTAGATAAAATCCGTGTTCCTGGATTAAGTAAGAGATGTTATATAAAATCAGTAAGAGCAAATCCAGATTCCACAGCCACACTAATTAATACTTCGCTTACAATGATAGAACCACTTAGGTTGGAAAAGACCTCTAAGACCCTTGAGTCCAACCTTTGATCAAACACCAGCAAATCAACTAAACCATAGCAGTAAGTGCCAGTGGTTTTTTGAACACCTCCAGGGATGGTGACTCTACCACTTCCCTGGGCAGCCCATTCCAGTGCTTGACAACCTTTCATATTTACAGCACTTTTTCTGTTGGTCAGTTCTTTGTACTTGCAACAGAAACTGTTAACTGTTAAAATAATAACTTTTTTGCTTTATAAAAGCACAATGCATTGGTGGTTATGAACTGCTGTTTCTAACCACCAAAATTATACACGTAGATATCTATAGATACATAGAGATAAAATAATGTAATCATTGTGTATAATAGTGTAACAGCAGTATAGATTAAGTTAGTTTTTATTTATTGGTGAAAGAGCATCCAGGAGAATGTTTTCTGGTATGAAGTGAAAAACTGTACTTCATTTAGTACTATTAATATTTGCTTGAAGGTATTCTATAGAGCAGAAAAGATTTAAGTTCCATTATATGCTGAGTTTACCACATTCTGTAAATTTCTTTTAACAGCTGATGGTGGCAGAGAAGAATGGGACGATACGGTTCTATGACCTGATTACACAGCAGGCCATTCTCTCCCTGGAGTGTGAACAAACACCACTGATGTCAGCAGACTGGTGTTTTAAAAATACTCTTAAAATTGGAGCAGTTGCTGGAAGTGATTGGCTGATTTGGGATATCACTCGTTCCAGGTCATTTTATACCCATGACATAAACTTCTTTATTCTCTTCCTAATCAGTACATTAGGAAGGGCAGGCACTTGGCTAATACAGCATGGCAGTCACAGAATCACAAATGGGTCAGGCTGGAAGGGACCCCATTGTGTCAGCTGGTCCAACCTCCCTGCTCAAGCAGGGTCATCCTAGAGCACAAGGCACAGGGTTGCATCCAGGCAGTTCTGGAATATCTCCAGTGATGGAGACTCCACACCCTCTCTGGGCAGCCTGTTCCAATGCTCAGTCACCTGCACAGTAAAAAAGTTCTTCTCATGTTCAGGTGGAACTTCCTGTGCATCAGTTTGTGCCCGTTGACCCTTGTCCTGTTGTTTGGCAGCACGGAGCAGAGCCTGGCTCCATCCCCTTGACACCCCCCCTCAGATACTGAGAGACATCGATGAGGTCCCCTCTCAGTTGTCTCTTCTCGAGGCTAAACAGGCCCAACTTTCCCAGCCTTTTCTTGTACGGGATGCTCCAGTCCCTTACTCATCTGGGTAGGCCCAATGCACCACGTATTGTATAAACTGTTCAGTAAATAAATGAACAATTATGAGGAATTATGATACTGATACAAACCATTCCCTGGTATTCTTTGTTTCATCTTTATCAATATTTTCTCTTAAAAATAACACTGTCTGTCTTTTTGTCCATTTGAGATAGCATCTCACTACTGTTTACCTCTCACTGTATGTGTTTGTTAAAATTTCATTCCAAGTCTTAAATAGGTAACTATTGATCCATAATAAACTGGGCAACTACTTCGGTTTTCCTACTCCAAATTGAGATTAAAGATTCACAGAGAGTAGACGATGTGTCCCCTTCACTGAACTTTTGGTACTTACAGTATGAGCTGTAGTTGTTTGCAGAACAGTTTTTTACCCTGAATGTCTGTTTTAGTTATCCACAGGATAAGAGACCTGTCCATGTTGATCGAGCCAGATTATTCAGGTATAAGTGTTGTCTCTATTTTGGGGGGTTTATCTATTTAAATCTATGTCTGTACAGGCAGTTGTGAGTTTAGTAACCTGCTTGTGTCTCACTTAAGTCATTTTTAGGGGACTTGGTCTATAAACTCTGTGAAATTTGAGAATGACCCACATTTAGTATATATGTGTTACATTCCTGTGGTACTTTTTTTTGTTTTACAACAATGTGCATGTGGGCTGTGGGTGGGAAATCATTTACAAGCTAATTCACTAAATGTATTTCTCTATTGTTAGTAGAATATGTAATCTTCACACAGTCCCAAGGGAGAGAAGTCCACTTTGTGTGCACTTCTGCTGGTATGACAGGAATATTTGGGAAGTACACTCATTTTATTCACAGGTGGATTCATTCTATTCATAGGTGGTCCCGAGTGAATGAAAATCTGTTTGCAACCACTGGATATCCAGGAAAGACAACTACTCAGTTGCTGGTTCATCATTTAGGACATCCCCAGGTAAATTTTTGACTGGAGTTGCATCTGTTCTCTGCAGATCAGGCTCATGTTACACTAGCCCAAACCATCCAGAACTGCTGCTTGATGTACCTGCTTTATTTTATTTTGTTTTGTGGCATTCATGCTAATGAAAAAAAAAATCGGAGCACACTTTACCTGCTCTTTTAAAAGCTGCTTGATCTATATGTTTTAGTTTGCTTTGCCATATCGGTTCTGAGGGGAAGAAAAACACCTTTAACCTGATATTTAATAAATCTGGCAATATTCCTAGTTCTAAGGAGGCTAAAAACAGCTAGTTGTATATTTTTCCAGTTTTAACTAATTGTATTTTAAATCATAAATGAAAATGCGAAGTATAGGAAATATTTTGGTTTTGCTGGAGTCAGTATATATTTGTAATGCTTACAGTAGAAATATTACCTCCAAACATACTAGTTGTGAGTACATTGAAATAATAAAAGTAATTTCATTTAAAGAGGTTTTTAAGTTTGAGATCACGTCTTTAAAATAATAATGTTTATACTAATGTAAATAGTTGAAACTATTTGTTATTGTGGAATATTTTGCTGTATGTTACTTAAATGTAGTAAGTAGCTACTGGAGCTATGTTGCAGAGAATCAGATTTTTCAGTTGAATTTTGGTTGTATTTTAACTGTATTTGTTTAGGAATATTAATCTGTGGTGTTTTTTTGTCAATGCAACTTGGTATCTGCAGTATAGAAATCATTTATAAGGGAAGTTGTATTGATATTCTCTCTCTCTCTCTCTTTGTGTTTTGCAGCCCATTCTTACTGGAACTGCAGCTGTAGGATCTGGTTTGACATGGCACAGAACTCTTCCATTATGTGCAGTTGGAGGAGATCATAAAATTTTCTTTTGGGTAACTGAAATGTAAAATAAGCATTTGCCTTCAATATGAAACTTGACAGCATAATGCCTTTTTTCTAGTAAAATGAAGACATTTTCTCTTTGTAATGGTTTTTACTTGGACAACAGAAGAAAGAAGCAAGCAAGATATAAATCATTTGTGTTTGATTTTTAGCTTGCAAGTACAAGAGCTTTTGTAAAATTGGTTATCATACATCTGATACTTGGTTATTTCTATTAAAATAAAATGTACTTTTAAAACATGGTATTTGGTGTGAAATAAATTTTTAAGGGGTTTTAAAAGAGATTTTGTGTCCCAGCATCTCATCTGACAATCTCACTCAGTTACCACAGCTCAAATACCTGAAATTGTGCAGAGTACCTCCAGAAAGAATACCTGTCTTTATATTAACTTTCCTAACCATGACTCTTATAAGAAAAAAAAAATGCAGTAGTGTACTGTCATAAAATGTTGTCCCTGGATGCTTTTGAATAAACTCGTTACTACTACCAGTGAAGAAGCTAATGGTAAAATTAGAATGATAATTTGAAGCAATTTTATTTCTCTAATGACAGATGGAATTACTTCAAGCCTGTCAAACAGCATAGAGAGATGTCTTTTTCTGTTTATAGCCTTTTACTTCCAGCCTTTACAGAAAAATCAAAGGCATTCTGCTTTCTAGAAATACATTTTTCCTGTCCTTCCCATACAAGACTCAGAACTGAAGTAAAAGAAGAAAAAGACAGAGATAACTCCTGTCTCGAGTATCTTTTTTGCATGCTTTTTGCAAGTGAAGGGATGTCAAGATGTTTCAGCTAGTGTAACAGCTCCTTACAGCATCATAGCCATCCTTAATAGCTGTTGTTAGATTTTAAAGTATTCTTTTGTTTGTTTTTATTTATGTAGGACAAATAAAACCAATTCAGAAGTAGGACATCAATAAGTGGGATTACAGTCACCTTTTAAAACAAAAAAACATACTATATTTCTCATAATCCTTTATCATTGAGAACTTTTGCATTCCAACTGCCACCAAAATTTACCTAAAATGAATATAAAGTTCCTTTAAAGTTCCAGCCTTGACTTCTGTGTATTTAAACTGTAAAATCAGCAGACTGGAGGATGCTTCAAGGTAACAGCGCTCTGTTTATCTTGTATCTATTGTTTGACCAGAGGAGGTCAAACCTAAAGGTCAAACCTTTAAACCAAAGGAGGTTTAATTCACTTGTAGCTAAAAATCTTCGTGGGTCTGGGAGGAAGGATTTGCCTGAAGCACTGTTATCCTTTTGGTGTGTGGTGAAACTGAAACAGATGAGGGTTTTTCTGTCCTCTCTCAGAGAAAACGTGACACAGCTCCTACCTGTGCAGAATATACACACTGTACTCAGGAGCCATACAGACAAGGGCAATTTGCACCAGGTATGTGCAGGTGCACTCTTGAGGGAGACTTTTTTGGTTTAGAATTGCCTAAGACCCAAGAGGGCAAAGGACAGAAATTCTGTTGTTCTGTAGATAATTCAGAAACCAGGATGTTTGCTTTTCATACTCTGTTTTTAAGGACTACTTAAAACTGTTTATCCAGGAATGATCTTGCCAAGTTCAAGGTTCTTCATTTTATACTGGAAAGAATATGGATATTTTAATAAATAAATAAATAAGAGCAGCTAATGTTTTTAGCATGTTCCCCGTGCTCTTTTGTACAGAACAAAATAATTAGTTAATCCTCTGATGTTGCCTTAGCACAGTACTTGGAAAACTGAAACTTGACAAACCATTTTCAGAGAACTGCAAACCATTTATCATTTAGTTTCCATTTTCTTTTTTTTTTTTTAAAGAAACCTTCATAATACCTAACATTTGTATTTCTCAGTCTATTTAACAGTCAAGGGTTGATAATTCTCTGAACTGTTTGCAAGATTTGTACAAATTCTGGCACACTGAGATTATTGAGATTGGGGGGTTGCTGAAATTCAGTTGAGAGAAAAATCATTGAGGCAATATCAGTTTCATAAAGAAAAGTTTACTAGAATACCCTTTGCAAGCATGGATTTAGAAGACTCCCCAGGAAATCAAGCAAATCTGAATCCACACTGATCTTTTCAGCTGTTCATTGGACCACCTTTTTAAAAACAACTGTTGGCCCATGTGTAGGATCAGGTGACAGCATGTCTGGAAACTTATTTTGATCAGTTTTTTGTTTCTGTTTAAGTTGTCTCTCAGTTGTATAGCTGTTGGAGTTCTGGGCTGATTCTAA
>VZRO01000368.1:0-58314 GCA_013397915.1 Daphoenositta chrysoptera
TGCCCTCAACCCCCAACACCAATCTTGAGAGGATGGGAAAAAATAACAACCCAACACCCACAAGTTAGATGGTCTACCAACAGGATTTTTTTCTTACCCCCATAGATAACCCTTGGAATCTAGCAGGGGAAAAACCAAAAGTCCCTTCTGTTTCCAGCCACAGCAGTCCACCAAATCCCTTAGGACCCACAACAAAAAGCCATTTTCTCTCTTCAGGAACTTCTGCTCAGTTGCACAATCCTTTATGAGCTTCTCAAATCACTTCTGCAATCACAAGGTGCTCCAGAATTTTTATCCTCCCATTACTATTAACTGTCTTCTAATTTCCAGCCTGCATTCACTCAAGACTAATTGATCCCCATTAAAGGGGAGGAGTTAACCTTTAACTCATGTAGACCCTCCAGCCTGATACTTATCCCTAACGGGATTTATCAATGGCTGTCTTCTGTTGTGCTTTGTTTGGTGGGGCTAAAAATGAGAAACTGATGTTTATCAGTCATGAAATTTCTTCCTGAACAGGAATGTGTGTGTCCCTGCACCTGGTAGCCCAGAATAGGTCTGCAGTTTGCTAAAACACGGTATTCTCAGCTGCATGTGAAGGTTGCTCACAGGGAAGGTGCCAGGTACCAGGGTATGAGTCCCGGGCGGTGAATTTGCAAAGCCCCACGTTTGCAGGGGGGGCTTAGCTGGGCAGGTCCCTCCGAAGCAAGGAGTCACTGCCACCTCCCCCTGCAAAACTGTCTCTGCCACTTTCCCACAATATTACTACTTTTAAAAAAAGTTTATCCTGGCAGATTTTGACCAGCAAACAGCAGAGCCTTTGGGAACACTTCCTTCAGTTTTGGTAGAATTCTCAGGGGTGGTTGCTGGGTTGTACTGTCCCTGCCCTGCACCCCGTGCTGGGCTGCCCTCCTCTCACCCTGAGGTTTGCCATCTCAAGCTCCTGCTGTCCCTCATGGAGATCTTGTAGTGAGTTCCTACACATTCTGAGCTCTGGGCAGGACACAGCCCTGCACCACCTGGGGGTGCCTCCTCCCACCCCTCTCTCCGCCCCCATCCCAAATCTCACACACCTGCTGTACCAGGACACTGCCAGCAAAGAACCTGTGGCATCTGGAGGGGCAGGAGCTCCAACTGGTGCATTCAGCACCTTAAAAGCCCCCAGGCTGGGGGAAGATCATCTCCCACTCATAGATTTGTTGTATTTGGGGCTCCATTGTGTTTACTCCCCACAAATATTCTGTCAAAATGAGATTAGCAGTAAAAATATTTGCTAAGAAAGCAACCAAAGCAATTATTGCTGCATGTTTGTGGAGCAACAAAGGCTTGGAAGGGCCGCATGTCCCCTGGACATTGTGCTGGCCATGGCCAACAGCTCCATGTGGGACAAGAGTGCAAATTCCAGCTCCCTTTGTACCCATAGAAGATCCAGTGGCACCTGCATTTCCTCCATCACTGCTCCCCTGCATGGAGCCTGTCCTCCTGGGGAGACACCCCAGCAACACTTGGACAGGGGTAAGAGGATTTTTAGGGTCACTGTCTGGGTTTACTTTGCACCTGAGCTTAGCAGTGATCAGGACACCAAGCGGGGACACCAAATTTCCCAAACCCCTTCCTGACAACAGCCGATGCCAGTGCCACTACTGCAACCTCACACTGACAGTGGGGTTCCTTCCATCGCTCCCGGGCTCACTCAGAGCCTCTGTTTATATTGTTTTAATAAAAAACGAGCTGTGTGTCACTGTGCAGCCGACCTTCTCCTTGCTGGAGGGAGCACCGTGTCTGCCAGCTGCAGCTGGTGCCATGCAGGGTCGTCCTTCTCCATCCTCCCACACTCCCGTGGTGGGGGCAGGCGTGAGATGCTCTGCTGATATCCTCCCCAGGCATTTTGTCATCGTTTGTTTTTTTTTTTTAACCTAGCAATGCATAAACTCAGAAACTAAACATAGTGACCGGGTTCCTGCCCCGAGTGAAGCAGTGATAAGGAATGCAGCGCAGGTGAAACACCCTGGCCCTCAGCCTCGTCTTAGCAGCTCAAAAGACATTTTCCAGAGACCTTTTCAATTTTGCAAGGAGGTTTCTGGGCAATTAAATAATCAGTGAACTTTGCTTGGTGTTAAGGTACAAAACTCAGCCAAGGAGGTGAAGCCGAGTCAGGCTAGATATTTTGGAGGACGGCAGGAATCAGGTCTATCTGATCCCGCGTATTAGAAAAACAAGGCTCAGGGAACAGGCTGCTGCTTTCAGCTGACTTAATTAGTTTATACACTGAAACTATGAATAAAGGGGCTGTGCAGTGCTTTGGCTTCAGTAGTAACCCCGCAGCCATGACAACAGCGAAGCATTGCTGATCACCATGACAAAGAGCCAAGAGGGCTGCTGCCAGAGAAAGCCAACTCCAGCCCATCAGGCATTCGGTGTGCGTGGAAAAACCCACCCTGGAAAACCCACCCGCAGCTGCTGGACTGAACGCTCCAGTTCGAGTCCTCTGTAGAAACCAGATTTTGGGAACAGGTTTGGGCAGCTCACACATGTCCATGTCGTTTCATGAACTGCTGGTAACAGCACTATCTTGTGCAGCCAGGATGCAACACAGAGGTTTCTTTTAAAATAGAGATTTGAATAGTTACAGGCCAGTAACAGAGTGCTGTGCCCCTGCCTGCCCCAAGCTCCCAGCCTGGCCTGGCACAGGGGAATTCTCCAGGCTCCAGCCCATATCTTGAGGATTTTGTCCTAGATCTGATTAAAAAGGACAATTAAAAAATTCCATGTTTGCTCCCAGCTCTTCCCTCTGGTTCACTCCCTGGTAAGAGATGGGCTCAGCAATGAGCTGGCAGCCACAGTGATGACACTGTCACAGGGTGTACAGGCGTGCACCCCCTCAGCCCAGAGCACCCTTTTCTGCCCTGGTGCCCCCACAGAGCAGCCCCAGCTCCCAGAGACCCTTCCCACAGGGAAGGCACAGCCCCTTGGGGTGCTCCAGCTTTGCAGAACAGGGAGAGGAGGAAAGAAAAAGGGGGGAGAGGGGGGTGTGCCTTTGCTTTTTCATCTGGAAAACATCATCTCAGGCTACCCCCCAGGAGGGTCCAGCAGGGACCTCCTGACCCAGCTGAGCCCTCACCCCCTGGTGGCCAGCACAGCCCCACCTGCCCTGCACAGGGGCCGTCACTCCTGGGGACACTACATTTGTCACCGTAGCCTGAGCTTCTGATACTGAGCACAGCAAAAAGTTTACCCAGAGATTAAATAAAGAAAATAAACAGTGCTGTGAGAAAGACATGAAATGGAGGCATTTTCCTAACAGGACCAAACCTGCCCGTGTGCAAATGCAGATGTCCTGGGTTGCATTGTATTCTATTACCATCTACATGAGATGTTAAGACCAGGTGGGTGGTGTTGCTTGCCTCCACCCTCCGGACAATATTGTGTTAATGGCCCATCAACGCCTTGCCACATGACTAACAAAATTACATCATCCCATTGAGAGATGCTCCGCCCAGAGGGAGGAATCCAAGCATTCCATCCTGGATATAAGCTGAGATTTCGAACACCACAGGCAGCCTTTCCACTGGATTCCCAGAGGACAAGACCCACATAGCCACCGCTGGACCTTCTGAGACCAGACTCCTCTATAGGATCACTACTCCCAACAGGACTACCTCATTCGGACTGCTACCAACACCCCGACCAACAGGGTGCCAGGTTGTATTCTGACTCTGTCAGGTTTCTTTTTCTACTATTGCGTTTATTTTACCTTTTTTCCCTTTTCCTATTAAAATTGTATTTCTGACTTGCAGTCCTTCACTGGTTTGTTTTCAAACCTTGACAGCAGATGAAACACCCAGGTACAGGAGGTAACTAAAACATCTCAGAGCTTATTGGAAAGTGATGGAGAGCCACACCTGGCTTGTCCCACACCTCTGGGACAGGGGCACGGCCTCACTCTGGGCACTTCTAATTCAGCTGGAGCTGGACACAGGAAATCTGCTCATGGTGTCAGCTCAAGCTGAAGTGGAGCATTGGGGTTTGCTTTGCAGCAATTGTGTTTCCCCACGGAGAAACCATCCAGGAGATGATTTCTGAACAATTTCCTGGTCTGCTTTTGTAATAGGAGGTGGTAGAAAACAGTGAAGAATAATAATACAATCACAGAATGGTTTGGGCTGGAAGTCACCTTAAAGCTCTTCTAATTCCAACCCCTGCCGTGGGCAGGGACCCCTTCCAGTAGGGGGAAGGAAATAGAAGGAAAAGGATAAATAGAAGTCTCCGAGTGCTGAACCCTACAAGAGGCATGTCTCTTCACTTGTATTTGCTCATCAGTAAACAGAAATATTTTTCTTTCTGTACTGCTAATTGCCAGCTTCTTCATATCATCTCTCAGTGTTGAATAAATATAAAATAAATACAGAAATGTGCTCCTAGAATCCTACTACAAGAGCAAATGGGCCACTGCCAGCAATTTTCAGGGTGTTCATCACTTCGCACGTGAGAGCAAACCCACAGCGAGCGTGTTGGGAGGAGGGTGTCTCCTTCCAGACGCCTTCTCCCATCCCTGCATCACCAGCCAGCACTCGGCATGTTACAGAAGGTTAATTCTGCCACCAAAAGGCAGCACAGCAATGCAGAGCTCCACTGACGCCAATTTATGGGTATTAAAAAAAAAAACTGTGCATGCTCTGATTTAACAAGGATAACAAACACGGGTTACCTTCCAAAGCCCCCCCCCAGACAAATCGTTTAGGGCTGCAAAGCCCTGTGGAGTCCCCCTGCCATCCCTCTCCCAAAGCACACACACCAGTGGCTCCAGCAGCTCATGTGCCATCAGCAAATATTTGAGAAGGATGTTGCTATGCTTGACATTTTTAACTGGTTCTGCATTGCCAGGTACCAGCCCCTGGAATCCTTGTTAAACATCCAGCATTCTCAAACATCTCCACATGCCCCCAAGTGTCACATAATTCTCTCACCAAATTTATTCCTTCTTTTACTTTCCAGTTATTCTCCTGCTCAGACCACTAAAGCACTGAGAAACTGCACAGGAAATAAACCATTTAAACATTCTCTGAAGTATTACAGAAACTGCACAAATCCAGAGGGGATTTGAAACTTTTCCAATCTTCCCCACTCCTCAAAATCAGCAGCCACCCAAACACCTCACTGCTTCAGCAGCCCCTGAAGTCACAGGGAACTAAGCTGCACTTTTAACATTTACAGGGATTTCCTTCCATTGCCACAAAAAATTTTTTTTGGTCAAATTAAAATGTCTTTCTTTCCAAACACACATACATTTCCTAATATATCAAGTGATTTTACTTACTACTTCAATAATAACAAGAACTGTCCTGTTCCATGGAGGAAAAAAAGCAGAATTCTTCCATAAACTTTAATGCTGTTTGTAATAGTTCTCAACCAAAAGAATCCCTTTTCCCCTGGTAATTTCCTCTGTTCTTCCCTTTGCCAGCTGCCATAAACACCCAGCACTCACATCCCTGGTGCTCCAGCAGGGAGGCTGGAATGAAACATTGGGACCACAGAATCCTAGAAGGGTTTGGGTTGAAAGGGATTTTACAAGCCATCCCTTTCCAACCCTGGCCATGGGCAGGGACACCTTCCACTGTCCCAGGCTGCTCCAAGCCCCATCCAGCCTGGCCTTGGACACTGCCAGGGATCCAGGGGCAGCCACAGCTGCTCTGGGCACCCTGTGCCAGGGCCTCCCCACCCTCACAGGAAACAGTTTCTTCTTAATAGCCAATCTAAATCTCTCCTTTTTTAGTTTAAACCTGTTCCCCCCCACAGAATCATGAGATGAATTAGAGGATCCCATTCAGTGGTTCATCCCAGAGGAGCTCAAGGACCCTCAGCAGCTCCAAACTGTGGAGCAAGCAGCAAACACATGGGTACCCTCCCAGAGGCAGCAGCCCCTCAGACGAGAGATTATCCAAAACCAGGTGGGCTGGGCAGACATGGGAAGCAGCCACCAGCCAGGGTTTGCTGCAGCTTCCACTCCAGAGCTTTAATCCTGATACTAATCCTTATTTTTAATCTGAATATTAATCATATATTTATAAAATGCTTATCTGGAGTCAGAGGCCCCTTGATTCCCTGCGACTATGGAGGGGCTCAAGGGTCTGTAGGAGCAGTGAAGAGGTTCAGAACAACTGATGAATGAAGTCCTGGACCCCAGGAGACCCTGCAAGGGATTTCCCTGGAGAAAACCATCTTTTAAACTTGGGAATAAAAACCTGTGATCACTGGAGTGGAGGCTCATCCCTGGAGAAGAACGTCAGGGATGCCACCCTGTCCCCCTGCCCAGGGCGCTGCTGCAGGGGAACGGCCGGCAGGGAGCTGCACACCCAGCCAGGGAAAGAGAACAACCAGAAGAGAAACAGGAAGGTGCGCCCCTCACCTGGCTCCCCTCCTCCCACCTGCTGGGGAAGGAACAGGGGTCTGATCCCTCCTGTGAGCAGGGAAGCCCAAGGCCAGCAGTGATTTAGCCTTTACCACATACCCGCTCCCTGCTCCTGTGCAGGTGATCCCTCCCATTTCCTCGGAAAAGCACAGGGCAGGAGGGACCCCAGAGAAGTGGAAAGTTAACATAAATATGTATGTTTTGGCCC
This sequence comes from Daphoenositta chrysoptera, assembly GCA_013397915.1. NCBI lineage: Eukaryota > Metazoa > Chordata > Aves > Passeriformes > Daphoenositta > Daphoenositta chrysoptera. The sequence continues at coordinate 6,618 of VZRO01000368.1, forward strand.
TGGGGCTTAAAAACTGTGAATTAACCTAGTGTTTGAATGGTTCTGGAGCTTTACACATACCTCCACCTGCGCTCTCCTCACCCCCCGCTGGTGGACAGGAGGGGCCAAGGTAGAAAGGAAATAGGGAACAACAGCATCAAAATAAGATTTATTATTTAGAACCAAGATTTGGAAGAGACAGACATGGCAGATAACAACAGAAAAGAACGCCAGGCTCCAGCTGCGAGGGAGGGTGGTACCGAGAGGCTGACGGGCAGGGGGAGGTTCCTGTGGCTCTGGTATCAAAAACAAGAGTGAGAGGGTGAGAACAACCTGGGCTGGGAATGCAGGAGCAGCAAGGGAGGCCTGTGGGTGCAGAGACTTTGGGCCCAGATGGAACAGCAGGAGCAGCATTTTCCCATTCCTTAGGACAATGCTAACCCAGCTCTCTAAAAACCAGGTGAGCAGTCCTTCGATAAATGATCGCTCGTGAGTTTATTGCTACTATGAACTACTCTGTCCATCACCTCAGTCCAGGAGACAGCTGAAACCCACTGCCAGAGAACCCAGAGAAAGAAACCCCCACTGCATCGGTTTAGATCATTGAAGGCACTTTAGAGTCTTAAAAATGGCTCCAATTACCCACTCATCTGTGGAAAGATTTCGGTCTTGTATTTAAAATCAGCAGTGACTCGAGACTGTATTTAAGTCTGGCAAGAAAATGTGGCCAGTCTATGAGAAAAAGAGAGAGGTAAAAAGGGAAGTGACAAGCAGACTCATTCTCTGGTGCAGGATCCGGAGGTTTTTTTACTTGATTTAAGAGGATTTAAAATAGAATCTCATCTTTCAAAAAGAACAGTGAGAAATTTAAATGGAACTGGAACTTATCTTTCTTGTATGCATGCCTAGTTTATCGCTTGGAAAATTGCTTAAATGACAATTAACTGTGTGAAACAAAAAGCATTTGAAGGAGTGCCTCCTCCTCCTCCCTCTTCTCAATCTGCTGCTCACGGAAACCTGGCTCACAACAGAAGGGAACAATTTGGAACAAAATCCTTTTCCCCCAAAATAATTCTCCTTTATTTTTTATTGCATAACATTTTTGTATTTCCAACTATAAATAAAAAAATGATTAGAAAGAAGTTACAAAATTGCGTTGAATGGACCAGAACGGCACAGAATTCCTCACACACAATAAATCATTTCCCATCTTCCTCTTCCTCCTCCTTAGCCATAGCAGGGCCTTGCGCTTGGCACCGTAGCTGTGGGGGCCACGTGTCAGTCGCCGATGGTCTCATTTTCAGAATCTAAAAGAAAAAATCCATATATGGATTTAACATCGAGGAAAAGCCAAACCAAACCCAAAAGGGCCATGTGAGCTGGTGGGACCCCAAGTGCATGGGAGGTGCTGCTGCCAGAGCGTGCTCCCGGTCCCACAGGGAAAGAGAGACAGGGGCTGTTGTGCTGAGAGTCAGGTGTATAAACCATTTCTTTGGGTGGCAGACGCTCAGCTCCTCGCAGGGCCCTCAGACCGGAGCTCTGATTCCTGTGGGGGAAGAGCCAGGCTCCCAGGAGGCAGAGATGGAAAGAGCCAGCAGAGACACCCAGCGTTCGGCTCGGTTTCTTGGGGCTGACAGAGGAGGGGAGATGGATGTGTGGAGGTGTCAGGGGATGGTGGGGTTGCCAGGGCAGGTTGTGCTCCCCATGCCTGCAGGCTTGGCTCTCCTGTCTGATGGAAATGAGCCAAGCCTCGCGTCACCGATGGGTTGGCAGAGACCTCCCTGCAGCTGGGTCCCAGGGATGCCGTGCCCCACCTGGGCAGGGAGAGCATCCCCCCGCCTGCCACAGGAGCAGACCATGGGGCAAGGTGCTTGGACAGACATGGGAGGGCACAGCAATGAAAGGACCAGGAGCAGTGCAAGCGAGGAGAAGAACGTCACCAAAGCAGCAGCAGAACAGGGAGTCACCTCGTGTCCCCCCAGCCTGCAGCACATGCCCACTGCACGCACTGGCTGTGCTGGGGCCATGCTGGCAGGGGCATGCACCCCAGGCATTGTTCCACAGACACACACATGCACACTGCTGAGGGATAGCAGCCACAGACGGGTCTGACAGAGCAGACAGATTCGGGATGCGCCCAGAGCACATGCAGGGAGTCCCTGGAGCAGCAGGGAAGGCGGGGGATGCTGGGGGACAGTGCACATTGCAGATGCTGCCTGGATCTGGCACAGCTCCTGCTGGGTCTCTGTGGTTTGGGCTTTGCATTTGTTAAACACAACCCCACCTTTCTCCCTCCTGTATTGCCTGCTCACTATGGATAACCAGCACTTGACATGGAGTTTCATCCAGCAAAACAGGTCAAAATTAACTATCTCCAAGTAACTGGGACAAAACATCTGGCAGCAGTGGGTCAGCCACCACACCCAGAGCAGAGCACTTGGCTCCTCCAACAAACTCCCCCAGATGCTCAGCCACGGGCAGCCTCCTCACTTCTTACTCCACAGTCAGCCTGAGCTTTCCCAGGCTGAGTGGACAGCAGCACTGGCGAGGCTGGGGAGTGCAGTTACCCCAGTGTCTGCTCGGTGACAGCAGAGTTGTGGGAAAGGCAGTCATGGCACACCCTGCAGCTGCTGCCTAACAGGGACAAAGATACTACATTCAGTCTGTCTAGTCTGATCAACAAACTAGAAATGCTGAGGCAGTTTTTACCTTATTTGCAAAGTCATTAAAAAAACCAGCACAAGAGTAAATGCTTTTTGGGGCTATTTTATGTCAGACCTGGAGAATCCCCATTTGAAAAGGGCTGGCAGCTGGTTATTTCTTTCTAAATCTACGTTTTTACAAGGCATCAGAGCCCTGAATGCCTTACAAAAACTGCAAAAGGCCCAAAGAAGTCCCCTGAAGAGTGGCTGGAGAGGCTCTCACCATGCCCAGCTCTTCGTAAACCACGTTGCCGTAGCTGGCGCTCAAGTGGTGCCTCAGTAATGAAAGGCAAAGTTTAGGGATGTGCTCCTCTCTGAGGGGAAAAATAATCCTTAACTTTTCCCTCTGCCTTGTGACTACAACAATGTGCTCAATGTTCACCATGCATTCATCCTGTTGCACAAAGAAATTCATCCAAGTGCTCCTCACTCGCCAGATTTGGATAAACCAAGATCTTCTCACAGGAATTTTGCTGTTATAACAGATACTTTATCAAATCACAGGCGTTGTCTATGGACAGCTTCTTCACAGTGACCAAGGGAGCCCTAAAGCTTCCTGAGGCTTTGTGTGTCAGACTGAAGGCTCAACCCATGCAGACCTTAAACTCCTCATGAGAAAAGTATTTCAAGGGAGAAGTTAAATAACCAAATATAGATCCAAGCATATGCAGCAACATCCTTGATAGCGCACAACCACCCCTGGGAAGGGAGCAGAGAGGACCACATCATTCCCAACAGCAGCCACCTCCCGGTCCAAGCCTGACTTCCAGCTGAATCAGATGTGAGTGATCTCTGTGCTGACACAGCCAACGTCAGCAGTTCAGCACATCCAAACCCCTCCGAGCAACAAATTCCTTCATAAAGCAGAATTTGTAGCCTGACAGCTCCTAAAATCCACCTCATTGCATTGCACTTCTGGAGCTCAGCTGCACTGATAAAAGCAGCAGCATGGTCAGGGCGGGAGCATCCCTGTCCTGCTTATCTACAGGGATCACTCCACAGCCAGAAGTGTTGTCCCTGCCAAAAGGCACTGACATGTGTGAGTCAGCACAATTCCCATCAGATCAACAAACTGGTTCATTTCTGGGGTATACAGACAGGAAAATGACTGTCAGGGATAAAATAATATCAGAGATCAGCACATCAGACAACTCCACTGAAGCTGAATCTGTCCAAGGCACAGCCCGACAGCCAACAACACAAATCACTGAGGTACTCCTCAGGGACTCAATCCATGATAAATACCTATAGCCAGAAATAACACACAATCATGTTTTGCTGTTCTATGAATTCAGTCCTGTATCAGACATTCATCTATCTGTGACAAGAAGAGCATGTGAGCTGTGCAGAGACACCGTGCCCACACTTCCCCACAGGAATCACCAGAAACTGGGGACAGAGGGGGGCAGCCGAAAAACTGGAGAGGGCAAGGAAACCTTCCTGTACATTACACACAGTCAGAAACTACTTCATGGGTGACTGTCTCTGAGCCAACACTTTCAACAGCATCCATGGAAAACCTGGGGGGAATCAGCTGTCAGCAAGGCAGAAAACAAGGTAAGATTTTGCCACAATAGCTAAAATATCTGATGAGTAACATCAGTCTCACTCCAAAAGCCTTGAACCCTTTCCTTCATTGCAGCTGGGGTGGTGGGGAGAGTGGGAATGACAGGGATAGCAACACTGAGGTCACATAAATTTCAGAAGGGAGACTTTCCAAAGTCTCCAAAGCCAGCTCCCAAAGCATGTGTGAGGACAGATGTTTTTCCTGCTCAAACACACGCAAAATGAACAAAATTGACATGGACCCACAAAGTGTCCACGGGGCTTCTCTGGAAAAATTCTTAATGTTCCCAGACTGGACAGTAATGCACTGGGATTATGAAAAATGCTTGAAGGGAAAGAGCTACCATTGGCAAAGCCAAGTTAAACTACTGATTCAAAGTATTAGTGATTTCCTTCCATAAACTCCAAACAGCAAAACCTGCCCCTGGAGGAAGGAGGTCATTCCAGGAATCCTGTCTCTTAGCACCCCGTTCCCCAGCACGAGTATCTCTGTGGGAGCACACAGACTGCCACGTCTCACCCATCCAGCCCCTCATTGTGCCTTTGATGCCAACTAATGTCAAGTATTTCAGAGAGAAGTAGAAGGCAAGAACAGAGCAGTGTGGAGACAAGTGTGGAGTAATGGTGAAGCAATCACAATCCCAGGATGGTTTGGGTTGGAAGGGACCTCAAAGCCCATCCAGTGCCACCCTTGCCATGGGCAGGGACACCTTCCACTGCTCCAGGGTGCTCCCAGCCCCATCCAGCCTGGCCTTGGACACTGCCAAGGATGGAGCAGCCACAGCTGCTCTGGCCAATGTTTCCTCTTTAAATAAACTTTTAAAATAATTTTTTTTTCTTTTTTAAAGGAATTTAAAAATTATTCCCTCTTTAAAGTTGTGGAATGGAGACCAGAGTTAAATCATGCAAACAAACGGCAAGGGACAGTGCTGCACCATTCTTTTGAGTGAAATCTGTGCCAGGAAGGTTGAATCCAGATTTGCAAAAGAGCCTTAAAGCTCTCCAGTGTTTCTCCCTGCCACCTGCAGTGCCCAGCTTTGCATACCTGTGGCAGATGAGCAGTGCCAGCGGCAGCAGCTCCTCTCCATGTCCAGTCTTACTCCAAGATAGCTGGGAATGCAGTGGGAAAGCAGGATGTGGTTGTGCATTAAGATACTCCATCACGACATAAGGCAATCAGAAAGCCAAATTAATGGCAAACTTCAACTACTTTCCCAACTTCCCAAATAGAAAACTTCAAAAATTTCCCACTATCGGGTGAGTGACTTTGTGGGTTAAAACATTCTTTCAAGATTTGTATTAAATTTCTGAACAAAGAAATTTCTGAAAGACTGAAAACCAGGGTCTGATCAGATCTGTGAACTCTCTCACTGAAACCTGGTGTTTAAAGCTGAGCACCTGTGCTGACTTCCCACAGGTTCTTGCAGCACAGTGCTGGCTGGGAATGTTGGGTGGTGGCAGAGCTACAGGACATGCAGGACTGGGACCAGCAAGGCGAGGAATTCTACCAGCAGCTTTGACCCATTTGCTGCACATTGAAGCAAGATGCAGAGTCAGGAATACAATGAGTTCAGTTCTGGGATCTGTAGGGGATCTTTTTGGGTACAGTTTGCTCTGATGGTGCAGCATGGACCCCTCAGTTCCCTCTTACTCCTTGGCTCACATTTTGCTCAAGAAGTTGCTCCATTTATTTAATCTCATGTCATTTGCTTAATTGCCACTGAGGTCAAAGCACCCTGTGACACAATTCTCACAACTGAGGCAAAAAAACCATGGCTTGAAGTGAACAGCAAGAAGAGCTGCAGCCAAGAGGGCCATCAGGAAATTAAAAACCATGAGTACAACAATGCCAGCAACACATTCAGAGCTACTGCCTGTCCCCACTGCGACAGGCAGGTGCACACCCACCGAGGCCCTGGAAGCTGCATCCATGCCTTGCTCCCCAGCCTCCCCCACCTCTCCCGGGAGCACAGCCATGCAATGCAGCCACGGTGGGGCAGGCGGGCAGCAGCGTAGACCAGAGACTTCCCAACGAATGTAGCACAGACAGCAAAGCCACACGGAGAGACAGAAACAGGAGTGTCACACCTGCACACCCTTCTCTCATTCCTCCTGCAGCCTAACCCAGCGATGGTGACTGCCAAGAGGGTGCTGGCAGCAGGACCGAGCTTCCTCACACTTAAATGATGCCAGGACGCTTCAGAAGGGCTTCCCTAGTGCTCTGCAGCTCAGGAAAGACAAAGTTCATGGGCCTCCTTCCCACCTACCACACTGAGCATCCTCACGCGCACCACCCGCGGCACTGAGGGAGCCACCTGCTCCAAGGAAGCCCGCTGAGGCTGCAGCAGCGCACCACCAGGAGCAGCACGGGCAGGCTCAGGGCACAGTGCCCGTGAGGTGCCAGCACGGACCCCAGGGCACCGCTGTGGGGAGCGCCCAACAAGGGGTGGAGGCACCGCATCTGCTCCAGAATTACCTGGAAGAGCTGGAAATTGACACTGTTCTACATTTTAGAAAAACACTGGGTTTTTCACACCATTTTCAAGCACAAAATGTTTATTTTTCCTTTTAATCTATACAATTTCTCGGGGCTTTTAGTGCCACTGACTTTGTCAGTATACAAGGGATGGACTGTACAGGCAACAGCGACATAAACTGTAGGATTCAGTGCGAGCTGAAGGGAACCCAGTGTGAGAACATATTTTCCATGTTTGCTCATGAAGCATACAGACATGAATCTAAAAAACCCAAACAAATTAAAGATACATGGTACAGAGAACAGAAATCTCTTACTGCAGTAAATATTTTGCCCAGGCAGAAGACTCTGCATAATTGTCTATAAAATTCAATTCTAACTGAATTGATGGAATAATATATTCAAAGGGTACAAACAAAATAATTTAGACAGGTATAATGCTCGAAGTACAATAGAGCTATACAATTCACAGCTTGGCAGCACAGGACGTCTCTGCCCCTCAGCAGAGGGTTACAAAACGTTGTCGCGGCACCTTTGGCTGCACCCGGGTCCTGTGCCTGTAATGCTGCCCATGGTGCTCTGGGAGGGAAGGAGACTTACCATCAGCAAACCAGCTCTAGTGGTTACCTTGTGCCTTTACACTGAGGAGCAGGTGGAGGCTCTATGCACAGTAAAATGGGCAAAAAGTAACTTTCAAACAGGAGAGAGGTGTCCGTGCCACCTGGAGCGCAAACTTCAGTAAAAATAAAAATAAATAAATAAATAAACAAATAATTCCAAACAGAAGGCAGTGAGACTCCAAACCTGAAGTGTCAGATATGAGAGAGAACAGCTTCACATTTTTATTCTGTTTTAGCATGAACACTGCTGGCACACCAGGGACCAGACATCACCCTCAACCTCAGTGGCCGAGCAGAGCCAGGACACGTGCGCGTGCTCTGCTCACACTGGTCTTAGAGCCACCAGGAGACACATTCTCCTATGATCAAGAGTTCCATTTCTTATGTTCACTTATGGAACATGCATGAGCTTGTGATTTAACTAAATTATAAAAGCCCAGATAGGGAAAGGAAACGAAATCCAGTGTGCTGCTGATCCAGAGGAAAACAGCATTTGCTGCCTGTTACAGAATTAAGTCACCATCTACAATGACTTTACCACAGGCTGGGAAGGAGAACGGACAGCGCTGCCTGAAGCTATTCCCTGTCCTTGTATACACCCTCCTTGGATCACTCTGTAAATGCTCCTACGTTACAATGCGCACTACTCCTTGTACAAACACCAACAATTTTACGATCAGTGCATCAAACAAACCTCACCTCACAATCCTTATTTCTAAAAGCTTCAGAAATGAAAATTCAACCCGTGAATAAAATCAAAAGCATTTACAGCAGAATGAAGCTGGATGAGGAACATCAACTGTAAACCTGCGATATCTTTGCAAATAAAAAGAACTCCAACTCACAAGCAGATTGTAAATAAAACACACCTTTCAAATAATTGTACATCTCTTTCCAGCTGGGGCTGGAAAGCTGAGATTCAAGGCACTGAACTCCTGCAGGGTTAGTACAATTTGCTAATTATCAATTCAAGTACATTGATGTTAAGGATCACAAGTGTGAAACAGAACACAAGGAATAAAGTGTCTTCAGCAATGGAACAGAAGCAGATATTGCCGTAATGACAAACAATCTGTGGTGACGCCGCCTCACAGTGATTGCTGATGCAAGGCATGGCTGTGCCCGGGGCCCCACCTCGTCCCACACGGATCATGGCATTTACAGAGCAAACACTCCAACGTGACGGCGTCGAAATCACTGGGACCCATGGTGGGGTCACCCATGGCAAGGCCACCCACTGGCAGAGTCACCCATGGCAAGGTCCCCCACCAGCAGGTCCCCGTGGCAGGGTCCCTGTGGCAAGGCACCCGCGCTAGGTCATGCGCAGCCGCGGGCCGGTAGGCCGGGCCGGGCGCTGCAGCGGCACTGGGTACATCTGCAGGCAGGTCCTGCCCAGGGGCGAGAACCGCACGATGCCGGGCCCTCGGACCAGCCCCGGCTGCGCCACCGGCCCTGGCCACGGCACTCCATACACGGGCGAAGGGAACACTCCTCCGTACTGACAGAGAGGCATCACATATGGTGTCACCGTGCCTGCGAGGGCGGACCCTGGCACAGGCACTGGCAGGGACGGTGCAGCTCCAGGAGCTAATCCTGAGGGCATGGGGCAAGCCACCGGCACGGTGCACTTGCTTCCCAGTCCTGTCCTTACCGAATTTACCTACAAAAAGAGAAATACAAGAAGTGTCGCTATAGGGCCCTGCTCTCCCCATGCCAGCAGCATCCCGGCCCAGCGCCAGGCCCCGGGCAGCTGAGGGCACAGGCACAGGGGTGCCACGGTGTCCTTGGGGCTTTCTTCTGGGTTCGTTTCTTTTTTCCTTTTATACTTTTGTTGGGGGTTGGGTTTTTGTTTGTTTGTTTTGTTTTCTGGGCTTTTTTTAAAGATATAATATTTGGAAATTAATAGAAAAGGTTGATATGAGGCAGGGAGGAAAGTTAACCTCAATATAACCTCATTCTGTAAGAAGGCAGGAAGCATCATTAAACAAATGAAAATGAACACCCTTGCATGTCCAAAGGAATGCCAGTATCTGTTAACTTGTGCATAAAAGTAAATGAACATCACTAAATGCAGAATTAACCCAAATCCCACGCTCTTACAGCCACCCTCAAAAGAGGTTTAAAGATTCTAGCCCTTATTTCTGTACAAAATTGTTTTACCCGGCCCCCGAAAACTGAGGGTGGCAAGGGCGGCAGGAGACCTCTCGCAGTGGCTCTGCCCAGCACTGGTGGTGGCTGTGCCCAGGTGAGGCAAAGCCAGCGAGGACACAGCAGGACTGCTCTGCCTCCTGGGCTGCCAGGACCAATTCCAGCTGCTTTTCTAAAATTCTATTAACATACACTTCAATTATTCAGCCTTTGCATGTGAGGGGCAGAGAAAGAGCTCTCCTGCCTCAACATGGGATGGCAGAGCTTCCCAAATGACACACTCCATCCTGCATAATGCCATGGGAACTGCTGCTACCCCAAACATTTGCAGCATTTCATTACATTTTTCACAGAATTTACAGCTCCCTGCCAGGGTTCCCACCAGGCCATCGCCTATTGGTGGCATAAGGAAAAAAGGGTGTTACTTAATTTTAGGAATCTCCCATCAATGTGATATTTCACATTCAATCGATAAATTGGTATGAAGGTGAAATTTCAGCAGAAAAAATGAAAGTATGTCTAAGGCTGAGTGGGATGCTTACTCCATGTTTCTGATTTTAATATCTCTTCTCAATGAACAATAAAAATAGCAATGTCCCTACGATGTTCTGCTTTGGGGCATTAACCTCTGTTCCATGGGCAGTTTTAGAAAAACACAGAACTATTTGATACCCTCCTTCACTTCCCTGTTTCCCATTCTCACCTGAAACCTGAATCTGATGGTGAACATTGAACTGAAAGAGACGCTTCAGTATGATGAATTTAATGCCAATAATGTATAAAGCCCCACCAAAATTAACACAAACCAAAGAACAAGAAACACAGGAACCAAGGATATATTTTTAAGACCTGCAGACTTCTGTAAGCTGTTATTAGATTCTTGTTTTAACATCCTAAAAATGATGGTTTCCACCACACTAAGCACCTGTGAGGAATGCCAATAGATGTCCATGAAAATATCGCATTTTGGACAACGCTCTCAGGCATGTGTGGGACTGCTGGAGTGCCCTGTGCAGGGCCAGGAGTTGAACTCCACGATCCTTGTGGGTCCCTTTCGACTCAGGACATTCTACGGTTCTATGACATACCCCAAATCTGTTATTTGGACTTGTTTTGATTTTTCCTGTGCTTTACCAGGCAAACCTCAAAGTGCCACCCCAGTGATACTCACAGCTCCTCTACTGTGAGGTGACAGGATTCAGATGACTTTTCTTTTGCTGGCTACCCCACTAGTATCAGTGTTTTCCCTCTGTATGGACCAGCTACCGCTGAAATGAAACTGAGTGGCAGGGTAGAGTCAGACCTGGCTGCCAGCACAAGCAGGCAAGGATGATAATCCATCTCTTTTATCACTTCTGCCCAGTTTGCTAAAACCCCAAAGCTCTTAGGCAGTCCTGAAGATTGTGTGCATGCTTTTCCAATTTCCTGGAAAACTGTTCTGCCATTCAGACCAAGGCAGTGTTGAACAGTTTCAAACACAGATTCATTTTTTATTATTTTCCCAATCCAACAGAGAGGGCAGACACAGGGAAGGTGCTATGGCTTGGTTTTGGCACCGTGGCCATGTCCAGCACGGCTGGTCCCAGCAGCACACCCAAGCCCACAAGTCAGAAAGATGCTCCTGAAGGTGCCCAAGCACCCAGTGCACGTCACCCACTGACACAGACCTGTGTGTTCTCAGAAACAACCTCACTGTGCACTGGGAAGTCGTTTAAGCTTTTTGGGGGTAATGGTTTTTTCTTTAAAACCCAGGGAACTACACAACAGTATGGAGAATAGAAAGCATTTTTGGCAAGCCCTTCATTCTCAGGCATCTCCAAATAGTGTTTTTAAGTACACAGTATTCAGTATTCTTTGCACAGAAGGCAGCTCACATTTCTAAGCTTATTCCTTGACTAATGCTAACCAAAATTACCTGTAAAAAATGATTGTTTCATCATATCTTCACAAAGATCACAAAGAGAGAAATCACTTAGGCAGTTTGACCTCAGCTCTTTCTAATATTTCCTACTGCATTTCAAAATACTGCTGATGAGAATCTACCTGCATTTTCATGCTTCATTAAACCATTTGAAAAGGAACATTTCAGTGCTCCTGTGACACAACTGGATGAAGGTTCCTCCCCCTCTGAAAGGTCCCCCCCAAATTTCTAATATGATCAACCAGGATTTGCAGCCAAATGGACTGGTAACTTCCACAGAAACAAAGCAGAATATTAAGTTTTCCTTTGCATCCCAATTACATTATTGCTGTCTACACTTCTGATGACAGAGGATGAAAAGAAAACCATTCACTCTATTACACACTCCCAGTTTCTCATCTATTTCCAGCCTTAACGAGTAGTCTTCACTTAGTTAAAAAATAATACATTGTATTCAGGGCAAACAATTGGCTGCTGGTGGCAGAAGGAATCTTGAGTAAAAAAGAGGTAACTCAGGAAAGTGACTCCACTGTTCCAGGGGGAAAGAGAAGATTTCAAGTCAGCCACACAACTGCCCTGCATATTCATAACAGTGGGTGAACAGTAAGAGAAAATTTTAAAGTAAAAAATGTATTTTTCTATTTAAATGTACAGTTGATATTTTATATATCTTTTTTATTGTTTAATGTATTTTTCATCATGGGACAACTCCCTTCACTCCTACTCCTGTATGAAAACCCTTTAGGGAGTAATTTCTCTTTACAATAACCCCCAGAGACAATGCAGAAGTGAAGGTACAAATCCTGCCACCCCCAGCCCCTGATTTCTGACCATCACACGGGAACAACGACAGCTTTTCCCAAAACCGAGCCCATGTCAGACAACCCACCCTAACAGCTTCATACTAGTTTGTTCCAGTTAAAAAAAAAAACAAAAAAGGCATAAGAATCACCTTGTTCCCTACTTATCCAGCCTTTATTTCCAACATAAAACCTTATTATAACCTTCTCCGATGGGCTGGAAATCTGCTTAATGCTCCTTATTCTTTTCTTGCAATGGCATTTTTCATCAAAAGAGGCGACAAAAGACGGTGTTACCAAGAAGTACAGCCAGAGCTTCAGATTCTCCCTCTTGGAAAGCTATTTTTTCCATCCTTCATGTGATTTCCCAAGTTCTTTTTGTCTTTCAAGTTGACTCAGCTGTGATTCAGCACAGGTGTAACATCTCCCCATGGAGCTCATCCCTCCAACACTGACACACAGGTCACTTGTCCAGCTGTCCAAACTAGGAGGCCTCTCACGCTGTTCCCTTCCTCCTCCTTAGGCCATTTCTCTCCCAACACCACGCAGCCCTCTTTTCCCTCAACTTCAATTTCCCCTTTAGGGTGAATTTCAAAGGGTACAAACAGCAGACCAATGCTTAACTCCCAAACTCCTTGTCACACTCTCCTATATCAAACCTGCTGCCCTGTTTTCTGCCACCTGCAGCACCCTGAGCCATCCTCATGGCCAAAACACTCAACAAAAACAATACCAGCAACGTTTGCCATCCGCCCTTGCATCTCTGCTGCAGCCACCACGCTCCTTATGAGGACTTCACGCCCCCAACCACCCCAGGTCTCAGCCACGCTGGGGCTCCAACTGATGCCACTCTACGCAACAAGGAACGACGCGAAATGAAGAGGAGGGAATTCCAACCTCTCTGTGCTCTTGGTAAATCACCTCCAAAAAACTTTGTCAGCTCTGTTGATTCCCTGGAACAACTGCCTTGGTTGAGAAAGACACAAACCCTTTAAGATCAGTGCACTGAGACAGGGACATTCCTGCTGCTCTCACAGTGATACTCTGCCATCTCCACAGGCTTTGAGACAGAGACACCAAGACTGCAGGAGGGAAAATCAACCCTAAATTGATATTACAGGTGATTTAAATAAGTAAAATAACCACTTATTTCTCCAGAGTTACAGGTGGGCAAAACATCCACATCAAATACTTCAAACTTCTGCAGGGGTCTCAGGGGAAAAGATGCCAAAATGCTGCAAAAAGCACATCAAAAGAAAGGAAGAAGTGACTAAACAAAATCGGTGCCCTCCCCACCACTTCATGGAAATCTTCAATTTGGGTTTACCGGCACCAACTTTGACTTATTTTATGAGAACTATTGGGGTCTTAAAAAGACACAGCTTACTCCAGAGCTGGTTAAACCATTACTATGTAAAAGGATTATTTACTCAGGAACCAGCAGGTACCAAAGCAGAGGCACTGGTGAGGTTCCTGCTTTGGTACATCTCATCTCACCAACAACTACAGAGCTACTATGCTACAAGTTTTTTTCCTTCTACATGCCAGAAAGGCAATGGTTTACTATACAGATCTAGTTCTCTTGCTTTTAAGGGATTACAAAACAGCTTCTCACTGTTATTTTCCTTTAAATTGGCTCAATTTGCAGTCTTCCAAGCAAATGAACCAAGCAAAAATTACTAGTCAAAGAATCTCCAGCTGTGGGAAGGAAGAGATCTGGAAACCCAGCCCAGGGTGGGACAGAATGGTAAACTGGGATTCTGGATGTGTGCTCATTCCTTTGTGTGCCTGGCTCTGTACCAGCCCTCAGCCACAACACCAGCACCAAATGCAGACACAGATGCACTTTGCTGGGGCTTCGTCCTGCTGCCGAGAACACGAAGGGATGAATGGGGGCTCTACAATTCCGTATTTGTTGTAGGGTATTTTGACAGCATTTCTGAGGATGGTATTGTCCAGATGCCCAGTACAACAAGCAGGGGTCAGCACACCCCCAGCTGTCCTCTCTCCCAGAACAGGACTCACTCCAATTTCACTCAAACAACGGCTCCCAACCACTGAGCCACAGCCCCTGTTCTAAGGAAGGTCAATATCAAAAAGAAAACTTTAGTAATAGTTGAAACTGAAGTTGAGCAACAGATGGTAACGATATGAGTATTGCTGTATATCGCTGTTAATAAGCAGTTTGGAATTTAAAAACATATATCTTTATATATATATTGCTGCCCATATATCCCTTAAGATTATTCCAAAGGACAATTAAAAAAAAATTTGATTTAGTACTGAATGAAAAGAGCTGGACATTTATAGAAAGCATTTATCTGAAGTAATTTTAGTCTATGTCCTCCTCCACATCTGAGTTCTGCAAAGGCTGTCAGACACATAGCAAAAGGTATGTCCTTCAAGGAGGGCCACTTACTCCACATGTCTCATTCTGCGTTTGCATGGGGTTAGCCTTTGGCTCCATGTCTTGCCTTTTTTGGTTCTGCTTCAGTTGGTTTAAAGAAGGTTTTGTCTGTGCAGCTCCAACAGTTCTGCTCGTCCACTGGTCCACCAGCTTGTGCAGGTCGTCTGTGAACGTCCCTTTCTTGTTGTTACTGTTGTTGGCCTGAACCTGCAGCGTCGACTGCGGGAGGGGCTCAGGACACGTCACCAGGCTGTTGGTCGAGGATCCTGGAAAATCACACAGAGAGAGTTGGGATGGTGCCTCTGCCTCACCTCTGCAGCTCAAACCCCTTCTCACCTATTGCCACTCCAATGGTAGCTTTTCAGACTTCTAGACCTTCCCCTCCTGGCTGCAGAACACCTTTGCTTAAAGAAATGGTCCAAGTCCAATGGGTTTCCATTTTCTATTACATCATGTTACCTTGGCCACTAACTTGTACTGAGTGAAATTAAGGACAGGGAGTGAAGCCAGGAATGCAGCCCTGTAATGCTGACACCGCAGGGCATACAGCATCTCCTCAGAGACTACCATGAGGAAGGTGGGATGTAGTGCTAGCACTGCAAGCATTTATAAAATGAATTTACCATTTATTTTACTTGCATAAGTTTACTGTCCTCCTGGAAAATTATTATTGTCATAGAGGTTCCAGGCAGGGCTGGTTCCTGCGCCTCAAAGGCTCTGGGAACCCACCATCTCTCTTGATGACACCAGGACCATTCACATGGCTATTTGGTATTTTTGGGGGAAAAAACCCCATCAGGACCGTGGAAAGTATGGAAGAGAGAGGAGAGAGCATGTAGTGGGCAGGGTGACTGTTTGAGACAAAGATAGAGAACTTTTGGTATAGGCAAAAGCAGTCAGGAAGAGTATTGATAGAGATTTAATTTTATATGTTCAGTTCTTTCTAGAAGAATTAGTAAAACAAAATTTTCTGTCCTTTTTCCTCTTAGTGACTACAAGTCTGACACAGGAAGCTCAGCAGGGGACTGCAACTGAAGGAGTCTGAATCTGACCTAAGCAGAAAATGTAAAGTAACTTCTCAGCTAACATATTTGAGATAGCTAAAGACTGGAAATAAAGACCATCTCTCCAAGCAAAAAGTTCATAGAACTGTAGTAAAATTATTATATAACCAAACGTGAACATTTAATCTTTTCTTTGGTAATCAGTTATCAGCCAATGAAACCGAGTACACTAATTAGTCCTACAGTTATATAAAATACATTAATAACCTTTAAATGATCATGCATTCAACCTGCAACATCACTTCTAAATGAATACTGCTCAATTCCTTTTCCTTTACTTGGGATAAAAGTGAGAAAAGTAAGGACTTTGAGAGGAAAGTTCTTCAACTGGTGTTTAATATTTCATGCAGCTCAAGGGGGCTGGGATGGTTTTAAGCTATCAATTCCTCCAGCAGAGAACTGCAGTCATATAAAGGTGTGTATTTCGGAGACAGACACTGGACCCAGTTTCCTGGCCGCATGCGTGCACGGTCTCACACACAAAACACCACGACTCTCTTGCAGCATGCGAGGTTCCCAAGACATCACAGCACATGCATTAGTCTCAAAGTACCACAATTTATACAATCTAGTTTCATAAAAGTGCATCAGCTCTAGTTATTAAACAACTAGCTTTTAGTAAAAAATAATAATAATAATAAAAAAGCAAAGAACATCCCATGCCATGAAGGAAATACTGAGAAACAAAAATGGGATAGTTACTACTACTGTGATCTTTGCCTAGACATAGTCGTTTCAAGGTGGACCCTACAAGGTAAAACAATACAAGACACACAGAATTAGGTAAGACTAAACACAACAAATCGGACGGACAAGCTTCTGTACTTTTAAGCAATCAAAAAGTAGTTATTATGCAAGAAAGGACAGACAAAGTCAGCAGTTCAGGTGAGTAAAGGAAGCCTAAATAACTGGACAGCTCAAACCTTTCTTAATGTGCAGCCATTCAAAAGCTTTGGAAAGTACCACAGCACGCCAAAAGCAAAGGCTCGTGACTTACAGATGCATTTGTTCGGGTTTTTTTTTTTGGTGGTTTTTTAAAAAAAATTTTTGGTTGATTTTCTTTCTTTTCCTTTTTTTCCAAATTGCCTTGGCTTCCTAATAGAAGGTTTTGATTTGTTTTCTATTAATGCAGGAAATGATGTCAATTTAGTTTGTGACTGGAGGCCAAAAATGCTTTCAGGAACAAGTCAAGCTAGTCTGGCTGCAAAGACAAACCATAAAACAACCCTAAAAATCCTGTTTTACAAGTCCAAAAAGATACATTGTTCTGCAGGTCTGAGGCCAATTGTTTCCAAATAGTTTATTTGTAGGATTTGTGTCTAAATGTGAGACTCTGAACTTCAATTGAACAGAACTGTGAATGAGTTTCCCTTATGCCTTGTCCAAGTGCAGAAAAATAATCCATCAGGGTAGCCGAGTTTTACTTTAACTGAGCTATGTGGTTTTTTCATTGTTGTCTCGTTCCATCCTTCATCATGACTTTACAGTCTGTTGATAGATAGCAGAGTGCCAGAAGTGTGCCGAGACCCCAACTCGACTGTCAGATCTTGCCAGACATTGGCACCGTTGCTATTTGGGTGCCAAATTTCCTGAAAGGTATTTTGGACTTGATAAGAAGAATATTGTTATGGTATGGGGGGAGATGAGTGTCTGACATGGGCTATGGCAAGTTCTTCAGGAAGAAGCACTTGAAACCATGAGCAAAATAAGACTGGGGCAAAACAGTAAGATAGAGGATGGATGTGCTTTTTCTCTAGAGTAAACAGTGGTGTAACATTTTATGTTACTGTGCCAGAAATGCAGCTTTAAACTCAGAGATTGCAGGTGCAGGCTGACACAGGCCCTAAACGAGCCTTCAGGGGAGAAGGAAGCAATTTCAGTCAGAGACTGAGGAAGATAAAGTAAAGAAACGAGAGAGGGAGGAAGTAAGGGAGAAGAGATGTTTGTGCTTAGATGTGGATGGCATGAGGAACAGAGGACTGCTTTGAAAGAATTTCTTACTAGTTCATATAGGTTACTGTTTCTATCCTGGGAAAATCAGAAGGACATGACTACAACAATGCAAGCGCCACCAGGTTTAGTTCTCATCTCAAAGCCCAGGTAACAAACACAGTCACATTCACAACTCAACCATCTGTCTTGCATTCGTAAATCTTTTGCCCTCTTTTCCCTCAGGTACACCTTACCTTGCCTATCCCACAGTTAGCTACCAGTTCCCATAATGGAACAACTCCCCATGATGGCAGTGGCCACGGCAGCAATCCTAGAAGGCTATTTCCTGTAGCAAGAGGCAGCTCTTAGCACAACAGGAACGCAAATGGAAAGCACCTGCCTGCGAGAAATAAAGGCAGGCAGCTGACTGCACTACGTGCTCAAACACATGTAAAACCTCTTTAATCACCAACCCCTCCACTTCCTGCACACCCAGTCACAGGTTGCCCAGCACCTCAGGTGCCAAATCTGACCCAAGGAAGTGACAGAGCACAGCCATACTCAACACACTCACGAAACACCCGCGTGAGGGGCACCAGCTTTGTGGGAAATATCACAGGAGAGTCCGTCACTGAGAAGAGAGCTGTTCCTTCTGAGCGGCATGGCTCCAGCGTGGGGCGGGGGAGATGGGAAACATTCCCTAAGCAGTGAGACTGCCTGAAGCAGGGACTGACAGCCATCGGCCACAGCTGGTTATGAATTCAAATTCAATTAAAAATTCACTTTGTAGGCCTAATTCACCAGATTAATTGTATTACTGCTAAAATTAACATGTTTAAGAACTGTAAAGTTAAGGAGATGAATCGTAATTAAGATTTAATGTAAGACTCCGAAAGTTCAGCAGAGCATTTTACCTCCAATTCCAGATCTCTTATCTGAGGAATTAATTAGCTATTATATCATACAGAACAGAAAAACCCACTGTCCCATATTTGCACTCAAGAGCTGCCAAACAGCTGGAAAGCTACAAAAAAATGGAAATGGCAATAAACTGCTAGACCCTTTCCATAATTTCATATGCACATACAGTACATGAATTGCTACAGACCTGGCAAAAATTGCATTACACAAGATTCCAAGCCTAAGCCAAATGGAGCTTTGAAAATTCCACTCACCATCAGTGGAAACTCTTCCCTAGGGCACCCTTGCAGTTTAACCCAGGATAGGAACTCAGGATAAAATTACACCAAAGCCCATCAAAAATATTTTATTTCATGAAACATACAAAGGTGAAGTCAATATTGGACATGGGGAGCAGATCAAAAAGTCCTGGAGAACACTGTGGAAGTGTTCGAGTCTGATGGATCTTGTAAGAACAGCAAGATCCTTGTGATACTGTCTTTAATCCATCTGGACATCTATTTTTAAAGTTGTTGCCAACTTTTCTGCCAGTGCAGCAGGTCTCCTGCTGGCCTGTTCCACCTTGCCAAAGGACTGGTTTTCCTGAACCAAACATACAGATCCAGAGCATTTCTGAAAATGCAGCACAGTGTTTCCCAACAGCTCTCAAATAAAAAGATGCTAGGGAAACCTTGACTTACAGAATAGACCCAGGACTCTGACCGGTCTGGACGTGCCACCAAGCTGCTGGCACTGGACAGCCATGTCCCAGCCCTGTAAACGGCACAGAGGATGGAATGCTACCTGCAATGGTTTGGCTTGGAAGGAACCTTAAAGCCCATCCAGTGCCACCCCCTGCCATGGGCAGGGACGCCTTCCACTGTCCCAGGGTGCTCCAAGCCTCGTCCAGCCTGGCCTTGGACACTGCCAGGGATGGGGCATGGATGCAAACATGCTTAGCAACTAATCCAAATGCTTGGCTTTGCCTGCCTGCTGGGTCAACTGACGTCCCTTCCAAAGGGGAAAGAACATGAGTCAGCTGGTATTGCCATCATCATCACCTTCATATAACAGAATCAAAGGATGGTTTACGTTGGAAGAGACCTTAAAAGCCCATCTTGTTCCAACCCCCTGCTACAGGCAGGGACACCTTCCACTAGACCAGGCTGCTCCAAGCTCCATCCAACCTGGCCTTCATCAAGCACCGTTTTTCCTGAGGCTCCAGCCACGGCTGCTCGGGATACCAGCTCCAGAACATCCTGCTGTCCGTCCTGCCCTCTCCAGTACCAGCCCAGCCGCCTTGGGAAGGACAGGACTGCACACAGCCCCAGCCCTTCACTG
The DNA here is from genome assembly GCA_013397915.1 of Daphoenositta chrysoptera. Taxonomy (NCBI): domain Eukaryota; kingdom Metazoa; phylum Chordata; class Aves; order Passeriformes; genus Daphoenositta; species Daphoenositta chrysoptera. Next base: position 26,474 of record VZRO01000368.1, read on the forward strand.
ACACCCACAACCCACCTGCCGGGCTCACCAGCAAAACAAGCTGGAATAGCCTCCTGCCCCACCACACCTGCCCAGCACCCCAGGGGAGAGGCACCCCCAGAGGCCAAGCTGTGCTCCCAGGACTGAATGCTCAAGGGCTGACTTGGGATTGCAGTGCCACGTGAAGTGCCTGAACTGCCGCCCAGCTCCTGCTGTGACTCAGGGAAGGGTGAGGCCAAACCTCCGCCAGCACTCACCCAGAAGAACCTGAGAAAGCACACAGGCTGAGAACAGAAAGCAATTAGTCATCCCAAGCTTTTTAAGCATCAGGGAACTTCACAATTCAAAGGATTTACATATTCCCTTGGTTTCATTCACAATATCCACACACCCAAACATTTTCAATACACTGGTTTTTAATTGCTCCCAGACTTTTTGTATCCTACTGAATAGTAATTCCATGGAAGATTAATGAAACTACTTCTGGGAATTACACGTGCAGAGGAAGAAATTACTGTGGCCACTATAGCACCAAACAGGAACATTTGGGAGCTGAGAATTCCCCTCAGGTTCTCAGAAAAAATCCCTAAATGCAAAATTGTCTCATGACTTCAGCAGTGGTTAAAAGCTTACATGATACTAAATTCTGTAAACGTCAGTCAGCTGAGAGTTTGGGCTTTCAGGGAGCTCAAACAAAAAAATTGAGATTATTTTTTAAAATACTGTTTATTCATAAAATTGGAGGAGTGTATTGGAGTGGTCTTGTGCCTTTGACCTGAACCACTTGGATAGTAATGAGCAATGCAGAACTCCAAGAGGAGATCTGCTACTACTGTAAACCACAGTTATTTAACCTAACACTTTGTCAAGAACGTTATCAGCCCTTCTAAGGTTATATGTAAGTGGCCTATAGTACCTGTTCAGCACAACATATCTTTATTGTACAAGCAAAATCCGTTTGCCTAAAAAGCAGCATCTACAATTGGGTAAAAAAGTCTTAATTTTTCATTAAATAGCTTGATATCATTTGGTGGAATTGCCAATTATTTTAGAAGTCAGATGAATAGGGTACATATAGAAGGTGCACAGTTATTTGAGACAAAACTCCTGGATCCTAGCAATACATTTCCAAGTATCATCTGAAAATCTGATATTGCTTTTTACTTATTTATGCTTTGATGAACTGCTAATTGACTTCATCTCTGAGGTCACATAAGGTCATAAGAAAATAAACTGAGTCAAGTGCTTCAGCCAGATCAGCTTACACAAAAAGTTGATGGGACTCTCCCTTAGAGTAACCAGATCTTCCTGCTGCTTATGAGTACATCAAAAAATTGCACACTTAAACTAATTGAAGTGACTGCATGGGGAAAAGCCCACCTAGGACAGAGATTTGGAAAGAACTAGCTGGAGCACTGTTGTCTCAGCATTTCCACATGCAAAGAGCGGGGAAAAAAATTAAAGAAAATAGAGTGGATATAAACAGTACTGTGTATTGTGTTAATACAGCCCTTGTATGGAAGTTATACCCTCCAGTGACCTTCTAGAATTGTATCAGCTTGCTACATGCATGTCTTCAGAGTCCAAACATGTGTGAAAGAGACCATTCGTCTACAGAAGGATGGATTTCGTTTTGTTGTCGCTGGAACCGGGACAGCAGACATGTATATTTGCCACATTGCAAATAAAATTACTTCAACAGAAATCACATAAAGTACAAAAGCTTTGATAAGTCCAGGGTAAAATTTACCATCAGGCTATATATAATAAATGATGAGATCTTCCACACATGCTTTTGGTGCCCAGGCACGAGCCAAAAGCAGTGCAAAAAAAGCTTTCATATGAAAAATTAATGTAAATAAGGTGTGTTCATGATGATTACTTAAAAGAAAGAGAAAAAGAAAGAAAATATGGTTCAGAAAAAGGGGCATCCTGCCAAACATATTAGAGATATAAACCATGGAATTGGAAAAAGGGGGTAAAAGAAAGATGGACTGTGATAAAATACAAAAGAACAAATACAAACAGATGGACAAAGACACAGGTCCACTGAGGAATCTGGTACGAGGTTTGCTACTAGATTTATAGGTCACTCTCTCAGACGTTTGGTGGAAAACCGTCCAGCCTGTAAATGAATATAAAGGGAAGAAAACAAAGACACTTATAAAGTACAAGTAGCTGTGATCAGATGTCCTAAACCATCAGTCAAATCAGCTTTGTTAGTTAAACCTCCACATCTCCCCCTTAACTTTGCCAAAGAGGAGAAGTTAACTGACCATACACAAAGGATGCAATAACAGCAGAAGAGAACAGATAGATATTTTGTAGATTAGTTTGGCAGGATGTGCAATGAGAGGAAGGTATTTTAATCATCATTGGAACTTCCCATATGCTTGGCAACAAGATCAGTCAAAGCCTACAATGGGGGCAATACACAGAGGTCTCAGAGCTGGGGTCCTGGGAGCACAGCCAGTCTACAGTCCTGAGGCTGGGACTCCAAAATTATGCACAAAGTGAACCCCTTACAGAAAGGAAACATAACTTCGTCCCCTGGGTTTGGTTTTCTTTTAATTTCATTTTTATTTTCTCTCATGCCCAAGATGGTTTGATAGTCTATAATGAGCACCTCAGGGTCTACCAGAATCGAGGGGCTAAAAAAATGAAACAAAGGAAACAATCTCCTAGCCTTCTGTATCTTTCTTGTTTTCCTTTCATTTTTTCTCAGGAATCTGTAAGGCAGACTCCAGAGAAGGTATTAGGATAAAGCCACTGCTGGCAAAACTGAAAGGTATTTCTTTCCTAAAAATTAGGGATGTCTTGGGCATGCCTTCTCGAGTGTTGGTAACGCTCGGTAAGATACTTAAATTTTGCTCTTCTGACAATACTGCAATGATCTCTTTAAAGATAACCCAGTAATTTGGATTGTCAAAGATTCACGTTCCTCTATCACTCCTAAAAAGTTCAAGCCTAACGGAAGGGAACTAATTTTAGCATGTGCTGGAGGAGACACGAAACAGCTGGCAGGAAAAATCACCTTGGCCAGAGCTTGCATTGGTGTCGGCTCCGTCGGGGCCCAGGCCGGAGCAGATGTCAGAGGACAGAGAGGCTTTGACAGAGCAGGGCTGCTGGGTCTGCACAGCCTTCCCGAAGGCGGGGGCTGCACCAGGAGGCACCGCGGCGGCTTCAGGGGAGCCCGGCTGAGATTTACTTGTTTCTTTGTGGGGCGAGTCTTTAGAGTCTGAAAGGTTACCTGAAAGAGCAAACAAAGAGAACACATGCAATGGCAAAAGCTAGGAAACCTCTGAGTAAAAAATCCCTGCCTAAAAATAATCCACATCTTAACCCCAAGAGGAACAGCTGTTCACCACTCTGACGTACTGGATGGAGCACAGACTTTGGGGACAGCCTGCACTAGGAAATAATCCTAGCGCTGATCCTATTTCTCCAAGAAGCTCCTGGAGTAGGTTTGATTTTTACAGTTTCTCCTCTGTGTTTTCAGGAGCCTCAGAAGGAGCACTGCTGGAATAGAGAGAGCTGCTGGGGTGCTGAGGAGGAGGATGAACGCACAGAATGACAAAGCAGGACACAGGTTTGCTCTCCAACACCAAAGGTGCAATTAAACAAATGGAGAAGAATAAAAAGTTGCAGCAGAGACACAAGGAACTTTTCATTTATAGCTATTTGACTACAATTGTCATTGCCACTGTTAGATACTTCTGCTGATAAATTCATGTAACACGATTGCAAAGGTATTTTGGTTTTTAAGCCTCTTTACCTGAGATATTTGTGTAGTCAGAAGTATAGATAGAGACACTTATCTAGATATCTACAGATAAATAACAATATATAAATATCTAGATAGGTGTAGAAGTACAGACAGTATCAAACACTGCTTCAATCTCTGTGGGCAAGAACACTCAGTCTCAAGATGGGCCACAGAACTTACTGCCTCTGAATGTATTTGTTTTTCCCAACCCAGCCGAAACCATTAGCTAAAACCAAAAACCTCTTCAACACCCTGTCTATAAAGATTGATGCAAGGAAATTCAAAGGGGACCTATGACCCAGTAATACTGAAAACAAGAGCTACCAGGTTTAAAATACAGGGTGAATGCTGGAAATGCTGCTGCTCCCCTAAATCACAACATGAACTAAGCTGAAGAAAAATTATTCATATTCTATTCTACATTTGCTGAAGAAATAGGTACTGGGGCTTATCAGTATTTCACAGGTAAATTATGTTTTTGTACTTTTGCAAGAGATAACAACTCAAGAATGTAGAGCTGAGTGAAAACTTCACACTACTTCAGTTGGTCAAAGCATCTATCGTGGTTTTATAACTGCTTTCACCTCCCATCCTTTGGGGGAACAAATGCAATCCCATCTTTTTTATATGACATCTTGGAGGAAAAAGTAAACAACAACAAGATACAGCACCTAATCAATAGAGCATAACAGCACCTAAGAAGTGAATACAAACATCAGTAAATTGCATTTGGAGAAAGGAAGAAAGGAGATGTAACCAGGCAGTTTTCCAAATAAAAGTGGAATATTATTCCTCTGCCAAGCACTGTAGCCAGTGCAGAGCAGGCAGGTATGGCTCACCACTGGGAGCTGGGACAAGCCTGCCCAAAAGCATGCCAGTTCAAAACCAACAAAAATTCCATCCTTTCCAGCAGTCTCAGCCATCACACAGCAGAGCCACAACTGACACAAGCACCAGGTGAATGGCAGCACCCCGTGTACCTACTTGTGCTTGATGTTCCACTCCTGAGCTGCTGGACCAGAGGGTTTAAGAGTTTTCCAGCTTTCAATTTGTTTTTGCTGGTTCTTCGGCGACGGCCGCTCGGTGGGGCGGAGTGAAGGAAGCCCAGGTTGGGAGGAAGGGGTTTCCCCAGCCGAATATACAGTGCCTCTATCTCATTCTTCTGCTGCGTCTGGAGCTCAGCAATCTCTTTCATATGCCTAAAAAAATAAAAGAACTCTGCTAGTAATGTATTTGATACACCACCACATCCTGACAGTGTCATTAATTGTAAAAGAAGAAACAAAACAGTTTTTGGTTATAAAACAATCAGCTGCTCATTCCCAAGTTCACAAAGCTACAACAATTTATCTGTGGTGACTCCCCATCCCTGGAAGTGTCCAAGGCCAGGTTGGATAGGGCTTGGAGCACCCTGGGATAGCGGAAGGTGTCCCTTCCCATGGCTGGGGTTGGAATGAGATGATCTTTAAGGTCCTTTCTGACCAGAGATTCTGAGATTCTATGAGTTACTCTTCTAAATGGAACTGGCAGATAAGGCAATGCACAGCAAGATGCACTCTGGGGGAAGGTCCTGGCAATGCCTGATTTGCCCAGAACCAGTTTACTCCTTACAGCTCTGCTCATCCTAAGCTGAGCTGCTGCCAAGTTATGGTAACATCAGCTTCCCTCGCATTGCTTGCAATTCAACATACTTTTCTCTCAGATTCTGCAATTCTTTCTTCATATCAGCATCTTCAAACTCTGAGTCATTGTCACTGCTCATGTAGGATGACTGCGAGTGGAAGGACGTTATGTTGATGGTAGGAATCTTCACACCTTGCCCGTTGGGCGACTCGGGGCCAGGTGAGCTGCCTTTGCCAGACCTCTGCAGAAAAGCAGCTGCTTTTTTAATTAAGTCCGTGGCGGTGCTGCTGCTGGTGGGGTAGAGCTGGGCAGCTGCAGCAGCACCCGGGGGCCGAGGGAAGGGCTCATCGGCCGAGTCACTTGAAGCCTGGTCGCAGAGGACGTCGACGGAAGAGGCCGTTTGAACTCTGCGGACAGCGGCCTTCATATCTGGGCTGGAGGGCAGCTCGTCCAGGTAGACATCTGGGGGGGCTGAGAACCTCAAGCAGTGCGGTGCCGCTAAAGTTAATTCATCCTGCGTGCTGATGACTGAAAACCTGCCAATGGTTTTGGCTGGTGTGCTGCTCTCCTGAGCCTCAGCCTGTTTTCCATAGGAACCAGAACCTGGAGAGCCATCCCTGTGGAAGTTGCTCATCGCCCCATCTGCTGTCGTGCGCCTCGTCACGCTCTCTGTGTGCGCAGGCGAAGCCGTCCTCTCTGCCTCCTCGCTCCTCTGGGAAGTCTCCATCTGTGGAGCTTTGCTTGATGATGTAGCTGCAACCTGGAGAAAACAAGAGAGCTTAACGAAAGTAACTGTAACAATCAAGCAGAAAACTGCTCCTAGTTCTGGTTACCTGAAGGAGGCCTTTTGCTGGAGCAGCAGGAGCTGAAGCGATGCTTGCAGCTGGACCTGTTTAAAGTTGGGAAAAAAATATTTATGTCTGGAATGCCTCAATATAATAAAAGCCAGTGTTTTTATTGTGATAAAATGAAGTGTACCACTGAGGAGTAATCTTCATAATACAGGATCTAAAATGCAGGAGGTAATAGCAATAGCAATATAAAATATCTGCAGGCAGGCAGATCTAGTGAATTGGGGAATTCAAATAATAATAGAAGCATGGAATTTCATTAGTAAGTTGAAAATTTTTAAGGATAAAAACAGAAGAAGAACGAAACTTGCATGTTGCATTGGGCCTGAACTGTTCTGGTCTTATTGGTGTCTGAGAGACACACAGGGCTGCTGAGCACAGACGGGCTGCTCCTCACCCCTGCCACTGATGCATACTGACACCAGCACCTCAAAGGGCCTGAAATGAAGCTAAATGCACGCTGCTGAAAGTGGAAATCATAAGCCCAAAACCTGGTCATTCGGGCCACAGAATCACACCAGAAGCACAGTATTAGTGACAGCAGTCAAGCCAGGATAATTTCACACCCTGGGTGCTGGTTTTTGAGTCATACCAATACACCCAAGCTTTTGGAAATGCTGCGTTCACATGGCGCCTTGCACAGAGGGGGGACACGGCCAGACCTGGAGCTCTGAAATGGTGACAAGCATCAGAGGTTTGTAAGATACACTGATTTTACTACACAGTGCTACATTCCACTTGTAAACTTCTCCTCTGCCTGTAGGGAGACAGGCAGATGTCAGCTACCCAAAGCCCTCTCACACTGCCCTAAAAGCAGGGGACAATCAACGTCCACCAGGAAGAGAATGGCCTGTGTTGTCACACAGACCTGGCTGCCAGATCTGCCACAACAATCTCAAAAAACAGATATATTAGCAGCCCTCCCCAGTCCCACCCATGAAAGCAGGAGCACTGTGGCACTCCTCAGCCTGTAAAACTTCCTGTGTGCGTCAAGAAAGGTAAATGGAGGTTAATTAATTGGTAATGCAGGCAAATAAATAGGTGAATGGAGGCAAATAAATATGTAAACAGATAAATAAATACCCTTCTTTCTGTGGCTTCTACTATGTTACCACAGGAAGGGTCATTTAGCTACAAGGACTCTTTACTAGTCCTCTGTGGAACTCCCTTAAGAACCTGCCAGGCTTCCCCCAGAGATGCAACCACTGATCCTGTTGTCAACATGTTTTTATGAAATCCAGGAATTCAGAGGGACTTTTTAAGGGAAACTGATAATTGGGAATGCAGCCTTCCATGAGAACACCCGACACCTACACCAGACAGGAACTGCACGTATGGGTTAAAATACATCTGCCTGAGAGGCAGTTTCTAGGAAAGTCAAGAGAATGGAGATGTTTAAGGTGGGTTGTATCAAAAGCAGGATCAGAACACTGGTGCTGGGCAGTGCTCGCAGTCAGCAGCAGGGGAGCAGCAAGGGGGCATTGAGCAGCACGGGGGCATTGAGCAGCATGGCCAGAGGAGCATTACCTGTTCCGACTGCTGACCCACCTCTTGCCTCTGAGGGATGAGCACCCACACCAGTGACCTCCGACTTGTCAAACTTTAAGTAAAAGGAAAAAAGAAACACAATTTCAGTCTCACTCACAAAGCAAAACGTATTCTCCTTCCCTCACTTCCCCTTGCTGCCCTGGCACTACCAGGGAATACTCAATTATTTCACAGTGCCTGTAGAGGTGGCCTTCAAGTTTTGCCTCCAACTCTCCCGTTTTTTTTTCTCCCTCCTTGGAAGAAATAAGGCAGTGGCAGCATCACAGTTGGAACTGCAGCCCAAGCTACTGAAAACCAGTGTNCTCATCCGTATGTCTGTCTTCAGAAGTTCTATGTCTCCTTACTTATTGGCACAGATTTTAATAGGACAAATTCCAATTACTGGAGAGACATAACACCTTTCACAGAGACTGAATTTTGTTTGCTGTAGAAAGTCATTTATCATTAGAAAACAACATGCTCTGAAGAGCCACTCGAGTGCAGCTGATTTCCTGTACCATACAGCATCTCTCAAGCAGCTGATAGGGTCCCTCCAGCAGATGCTGCACAGAACAGGCTCAGCCGTGCAGTGGGGATGGAGTTAGCTCCAGAAATGCTACTTTGGAAATGAGATACAGAATCATAGAATGGTTTGGGTTGAAGAGGACTTCAAAGCTCATCCCACTCCACCCCCTGCCATGGGCAGGGACACCTTCCACTAATCCCAGGTTGCTGCAAGCCCTGTCCAACCTGGCCTTGGACACTTCCAGGGATGGGGCAGCCACAGCTGCTCTGGGCAACCTGTACCAGGGCCTGGAATAGACACTGTTCTAGCACAATGTGCTGCAAATCTAATGATTTTGTAAACTCAGGATTTTATCTGAAAAAACTTAACATGAGGGCTCAACTGAGACACATTAACAACTGCCCCAGCCTGCCTGACACCTCTTTCCTTAGAGGCTTCTGTGGCAGTCTTGCTCTACCAAGCTCATGAGAGAAATGTTTCCTATGACAGGAAACAGAAGAAACTCCTGCCAATGGAATGTCTGCCTTTGGCTGCAGCATGTGGACAAGGCAAAGGCACTTGAAGTGTTTGCTTTATCCAGGTGACTTGGAAGGCAGTAATCGCAACCACTGCCATTCATTTATATTTAAAATTGAAGAAAAATCGTCTCCATCAGAACTAGAATGACTATGCCACGCATGTGTTTTACATTCCTAAACTACAAAGAAATGGACACATTTCTGCCTGCTTTGGACACAGGACACAAGAGGAGATGAATTAAAGTATTATACCACTTCTAAATCCACAGGGAAAGTCTGGCTCTCACTAACAAGCATTTCTGAAAAATGAATTGGGATGCGTCTGACAAGAAAAACTTAAGCAAGCTTTCACATTGGAAAGCAGTCAGTAGGCAAAGGTAACATACCCTGCAGCACAGATATGAAATGTTTAGGGAAGCAAGAGATCTACTCATGTCCTACCACAGGAGAGCAGGTTCTGAGCTCTGCCCTGGTGCCAGCCCTACAGGCTGGCTTTGAGGGGATGAAGGGCAGAGCCGCTGGGGGACTGACCAGTGGTGGGCAGGGCAAGACCTCCGAAGGCACAAGGGGCACCAGTGGCTCGGCAGCAGCTTTCACCTCCTGGCTGGCATCCAGGATGCTATAGCATGGTTCTATCCCATCCAGCGCCAGGGCAGGAGCTTGCTCTTCGGGAAAGGGTGGTAAGGTGAATTCACTGTCACCCTGTTCAGGGGGCACAGAGGTGTCTGGCGTCCCTGCTGATGCTGAAGAAGTTGGAACGTATTCCTGGTACAACAAATTGCGCAGTTTCTCATCAAGGCTTTTAATCGTGTTGTCCACGAAGTCCACCCTGGGGGGTCCCTCGCCATCGGACTCGGCAGTGCCAGGGGGATTCTGCTGCTGGAGCAGGCTGACCCCCGCCCCAGGGCCGGCCATCGCCGTGCCACCCTGCACCAGCGGCAGCTGCTGGGACGTGGCCAGCGGCACCTGCGTGGGGCTCTGGAGCTGGGACCCCGCCAAGGCCAGGGCCTCAGGGCCAGCAGCTGCGGGGAAGGGCTGGCTGCCAAAGGCACCCTCAGGCAGGTGCGGCCCCTGCGGCACCGGCTGCCGCTCCAGCACCACGGCGTCTGGCAGTGGTCCTGGAGCCACCGGCATGGCCTGCTGCGGCCCCACGCTGCAGCAGGCAAGCTCCATGTCGGGCACACACGCGGGCTCGTCCTGCAGGAGCAGGGCCGGGGCCGCAGCGTCAGGGGGCTCCTCCAGCCCCAGGGCTCGGGGGGCCGGGGGGCCAGGCTGGGGGTACTCTGGCTGACCCCTGCCGGCCGCCGCAGGCTCCGCGATGCTCGGGGCAGATGCCAGCGGTGCTGGGGTTGGGAACTCCGTCTGGCTCTGTACGCTGGCAGGAGCTGCTGCAGCAGGAGCTGGTGGCAAGGACGGGGTGGCTCCAAGGGGGCTCTCACTGACCCCTGTGTGCAGGGGAAGCTGCTGACCAGCCCCAACCCCGGGCACCTCTGTCACTGCAGAGCTCACCGGCTGGTCATCCGACTGCTCTGGGTCTAGAGAGAACACAAACAAAAGATGAACCTTCAAAGGAAAGGAAACCACTGCCAAGCCCCCCAGTCAGCTGCAGGGACAACCCACTAGCAATTCCCACCAGAAAAAAGCTGTTATGCGCATCAAATGAGAATTTTCAGATTATGCAAAAAGCTATTTCACTGAGAAGACACTACAATGATAACAATTTCAGCTACCCCGCAGCATAAGGTATAGCTAAAATACTGACACTTTACTGAAACTCAGATAAAGATTCCCAAATTGGTTCAACACCAGGAACACACTGTAAATGCACAGCTTAACAAAATTCATTGTTTTCTTCCTCTGACTAAATCAAGCAAAACCATCACAGCTGAGTGAGGTGAGGACAGAAGAGAGACAACACAGCAGCTCTGGAGAAGACATTTTCTACAAAGTTTGGAGATACCTGGCCCTTCCGCCTGCTGGGCACTGGGAGGTACTGGGGGAGAAAACTCAGGGGCATCCGTAGTAGGGTTTTCCACCACTGGACATATAATAAACCACCTTTTTCCAGTATGCAAAACTAGGGATGAAAAGAAAATAACAAGCAAACACATGAATTTCCACTGTCTCCAGATCATGACTTTGTCTTAATTTCAAAGGATGGTTTCGGTTGGAAGAGACCTTAAAGGCCATCTAGTTCCAACTCCTTGCTATGAGCAGGAACACCTTCCCCTAGAAATTCAAAGGCACACTTACCATTTTGCTGATACACGGGTGTCTTCATTTGAGACTGACGCTTCTCCTGTTAAAGCAACAACAGAAGAAATAGCTGGATCAGTGCGAGAGGAGCATCATCCCACTCATACTGTAAGGCTTAACACAGCAAAAGCATTATTTTTCTAGTTAAGAAACCTTTTTATTTTTTTTTTAACACAAGATGCAAAACTAATATAAGCATCTGGCTGTTAAGAAAAAGCAGCCAAACTAGCAATCTTTATTAAGCATTTACCTCGCTCATTTCCAGCCTATCAGTGTCTTGTTGGGGGCTTGTACCCTGGTCAGAACTTCGCTCTCCTTCTGTATCCTCACTGAGCATATCCTCTGCTTTATCAATGATATCCTTCATTTGCTCAATAAAAGTCTCTTTTTCACTTTGCAAGATGAATTCATTCTCCACCTAGAAGGCCACATCAAAATAAAGGGGAAAACAGACATTTTTAATTAATGCCTCATTCCACAGCAGCCAGCCAGCTCTGGCAACAAGCATACACAAGGAGCTGCCTGGGTGCACTGAGAGCCCGTGGGCAGCCACATCTCACCATGTAAGTAGCAATTTCCTCCGGCGCATCACCATCCAAGTCAAACTTGAAAGTCACCATTTTGTGGTTATGGGTTTCAAGCTGGCACTCCACCATCTTATCCCCTGTGTTACACACCTGCACACAGAGATTAATAACCCTCATTCCTGGCAAAGCCAAAGGAACCCTAAAGTTACCCTCCAACAGGTTGTACTTGCATTTAATATGGTTAGTTTAGGTCTGTTGGACTTCTCCTGGCGCGAACGAGTACGCGTGGATTTCTTATGCTTCTTCGAAGACTTTCCTTCTTGCTTTCCACTTCCTGTTGCTCCTTCAAAGCTGTCACTCATCTCTTTACCAGAAGCAACATCTGGACTCATGTAGCTTCGCAAGGGAAAGGAAGAACGATCCCAGAATAAAGCCAGAGCCACACACCATAGAGTCATGCATCACATCTAAGCTACATAACACAGGCTACAAAAAAGGGCACATTTGCACTTTTTTTGGCCCAAACTGAGTCAACTGGAAGATATTCAGTGAGTGAAGGGCATCACTCCACATCAGGCATATACTCTGGCTACAACACCTACCAAGAAAGGATCTATTAATGTTTTTGGCAGTAACACAGCATAAGTCCCATCATTCTGAGTATATCCCTACATCCCCTAATCCCATCACTTCAGGGGTCCTGACAGTCACTCTCTGAACTGCATAAGTTCCTACTTTTCTACGGTGAAGTTTTCTCAGCTCCTGCCTTTCTGCCCTCCCAGCAGAGGGGCAAACAGGTTAGGTTTGCTGGAGAGGGAGGAAATGGGAAGTTCCATAAAGCTGTACATACACAGGCTAGGATGCTGCACCCAAACTAAGGAATTACAAGAGCTGGAGGTGCCAGAATGGGCACACTGCACACAGAACACTGTCAGCTTCTCCCTAGACATGCTCCCATCCATCTCCTTCTGGTCAGGTCAGAAAAACAGCCTCCAAAAAGCAAGCATTTCTTATGCCAAAGATGTGATAACAATACCTTTCACAACTCTGGGACAGAGCTTGGAGTTTATCCTGTATTGCCTGCTCCTAAAATACAAGAAAAAGTCATTTAAGCAAACACATTACACTGGCAGATGAAAAACACCTTTAAGAAAGGTTTTGCTGTTGACACCAGTAACTCTAAAACCATTCTGTTTAACCAGTTTTTGGAACCTGGAATTAAAATAAATGTCCTGTTTTACCCTTCCAACATCACTTCCGTCCAAGGCACCAACCACTTTTTCCAGGCAGAGCCACTAACCTGCCAGTTCCCTTCTTCTGCCTACAGCAGATGAGATGGTGAAAGGAATAAAACAGTCATCCCCACCGTGGCAAAACCTGACTGAGGGACAATTCCACATCAGCACCCACTATCCTTTATTTTTGAACGTATCTGCTAATTTGCTTCATATGGTTTCCTGAAATATGCTCAGTATTTTCATTGTGTTTGGCTTAGTGGGAAAATTTCTGAGGAATTTACAAACAAAAGATGAAAATTCATCATTTAAGAACACCACCCTCGCATCATGTCATCTTGTCCTCTACACAAATTTCCCCTAAAAGCTTCCCTCTTCACTGGTTGCAGCTCTGGGACAGACATCATAGCACAATTTTCACATTGGGTAGACCCATTCTCATAGAATTTGTGACAGTGCCACAGGCCCTGCTGTAACAAACTTACCACATATGTACACAAACACACCGTGCATGTATATCACTGTGTATATACACACACCAGACTCATCCATAAATATATATATAACTTTATATATATTTATAAACACGCGTCTATAAAATCCTTTTATAGACGCACAGCTAGACACAAGCCCCTTGACTGTCACTACACTTAGCATTCAAGCAGCAGTGGGCTAAGGTTAAGAGCTCAGTGGTGAACCAGTCAGCCCCACTGGTTCTGTGTCAGTGAACCAGTCAGCCCCACTGGTTCTCTGCTGTTAACCAGTCAGCCCCACTGGTTCTGTGTCAGTGAACCAGCCAGCCCCACTCCTTGGCTGTAACACCACACATAAGCCATGCCAAGCTTAAATGCAGTTTCAATAAAACTGCAAAGTCAATGAACAATGAGAACACATACATAACATATCTACATTTTGGTAATGCACTTAACCAAGTGCCTTACAAAACCTCTTTTGCCTGACCAGTTCGGGTTGGTTTGGATGCAAGTGCTGCCATGTGCCTGAACACAACAGAAGAGATAAAAACATCATGGCAGAGTAGCAACAAAATGCAGTGTTTTGATTATACAGACAGGTATGAAACTTCTCTTACACCCAAGAAAACTTCAGCAATGTATGTCAGAAAACCAGCATGGAGAGCATGTGGATTGGTGCTTGCTTCATTTCTTAAACTGAATGAGAGAAGGGGGTTAACTTACAGATGGACGTGAGAATGAAGCTAGCAAACCAGTGGTTAAATGTTCCAAGAGGTGTGGGATGTGCAGGACAGACGTGTGCCTCAGTGGCCATGGGTTTCTCAGGACAATTTGTATATCCCATATCACACTGCACAACAAAATGAGGTTGTTCATATTTCCAGAATCTCTAATGGAATGGACCCTGCACTGAAGATGCCAGCATTGACCCTGCCACGAGCTGTGCCTTCAGAAAAAAGACAGCTGGAGAAGGAACACCTTGAGTGACACATATGCCTGACCCAGCCAAGCTTTTCTGGGGAGTCTGCAGGTGAAGCACTACAGACAGGCTCTACCATTCCTGCTTTCTCTAACCAACCAGGATACAGACATTCACCAGGAAACACCCTACATCACAGCAGGAACACTGATTCGGTAAGAATTAAATTGCCACTGATGGACAGGAAAAATGGGCAAGTAGAATCCTTTTTTTAGCGTTAGCATAGCCCTTCCAGAGCATCTTCTGGAGGCTGCACTGAGCTGTGCCTCCAATGGAATTTTAGGCTGCGCTGGAGTCAAGGCATGTGACAAGCCATGGAAACATGGGCAAAACCAAGAGATGAATTTTGAAAGGATGAAATGCATACTTTGGGAGCAAAGGTAACTCAGAACAGAGACTGAAGAGAAATGACTCTGAACGCAGAATCACAGAGGGACATTTCCATCCAGGAGTGGAGAACAAATCAGACTTATTTCCTGAAATCAGGTAGAAATGCCAAAGCTTTTGTTTTACTTTGTAAACGGGGAGCTGAAGAGAAGGAAATGTTCTCTGATGTTCTGTCAAGACTGAAGATTAAACAACTATGGGAGTGGAAAGAAAAGTCAAAATAGCAGACAGGAAGAGCTGACATTTCTATAAGGAAAACAATAGAAAGTGTCTTGCTTCTACAGACACAGAGAATTGGGAATGCCTATGAGTATCTGAAGAAACAAAAATCCCAGGGCTACAGTAGACTTCAGGAATACCGGAGGATACAATGCTAAGTGAAATGGGAGTAGGGCTCAAGCTGAGGAGCATGAAGGGCTTTCACATTACAAAGACTCAGATTGTGGAGTGGTTTCTTAAGGCAAATGATGTTTGGTTGAAAAAGTGCTTGAGACATTCAAAACAAGACTAGACAAAACATGGGTGAAACTCTACGGAATATCTTCTGACTCACCCACAGTGAGAATTTCTTAATTTCTATCTCTGTGCTTGTGCTCAGCAACGGACATGAGGCGCTTAGGCCTGCTGCCTCACGAATTCAATGAGACACTTCCCAAGGTACAACATGAGGTTTCATTTGGAATAGCCAATTATTTGCTGACCCAGAGCTGCTGGCATCGAGGAGCAGCGGCTTGACACAGTGAGAGGATAACCTCCCTCGTGCAACAAGCACACTGTTTCACAGGAGGAACTACGAAGATTTAAGGCTGAGGCTGGCGAGTTACTTCAGAGGAAGGGCTCTACCTCTTGAGATGTCTCTGCGCCTGCCGAGGCAGCCGAGCAGGGAGCTGGGAGCTGCTGGCCCAGGGGCTGGGAAAGATCAGGCTGGAGCTGCAGCAGAGCAGAGGGCTGGAGAGGCAGGCCAGGGTCTATGGGGATGGGTGGGGCAGCCGTGGTAAGGCTGCCATGGACCTGGGGAACGCCTTCGGGAGCGACGCGGGGGGGCACCAGCTCCGGCTGCAGCTGCAGCGGCGGTGACACGACCATCGAGGGTTGCACCGGCAGCACGGGCACCTGGGCTCCAGCTTCCAGAGCAAACTGAGTGTGTCCAGGCATGGGCTGCAACACAATGAGAGCTGTTAGCACACATCTCTGCTCCAAGGGCTCGGGACGTATGTGACAAGGTAGCAAAGTCACCGGTGTTCATAAAGGACTCAAACTCTGCAGTGCAACTGCGCTTCGGTGCTCTCAGTAACTACTACAGAGATTAAACTTCCTCTGAAATAACCAAATAAAAGCTAAGGACTCTTTCTGTATGATTATGACAACATGCATTGCTCAGGTACTAGTTTATTAATAGGGACAAAGCCAGATTTTGCTAAGAAATGAAAAATCACAGACTTCCAGAATGGTTTGGGTTGGAAGGAACCTCAAAGCCCATCCCATCCCACCCCCTGCCATGGGCAGGGACACCTTCCACTGTCCCAGGGTGCTCCAAGCCCCATCCAACCTGGCCTGGGACACTTCCAGGGACGGGGCAGCCATAGCTGTTCTGGGTACCCTGTGCCAGGGCCAGGCTCCAGCCCTGGGAGCAGCTCTGGGGCCTCCTCTGGACTTGCTTCAAGATTTTAGGTGATGAATTCATTCTCCTGAATACTTTGCACTGCTTTCAACAAGCCCACACTGTCCATGCAGAGAAAAACACACTCTACCCATAACCTAACTTAGGATATTTTAAGAAATCTGCTATATATGTAGAAGCAGGACCTGGTACAAATGACACAATTAACTATTTTTTCACTGAACATACACCATACACCTACTTCAGTTTAGTGCACTTTGCACACTGGACTCACAACTTAACCCTTGATGTGCCAAGCCCCAAGGCCCCAATCCTGCCAACACTGCCATGTGTATAGAGGGAGTCTCATTTATCTCAGTGGATTTCTCCAGAGTATTAAAATAACTTGAGTGTGTAAGCGCTTGGTGGGAACCAGACCGAGGCAACAGGATGCCAGCTACCTTAGAGAACGGGTTGTTATTCTGCAAAACAGTCCTTTTGAGTTGTACATTTAAAAACAGAACATTCTCCTTTTAGGTACATCATGTATTTTTCCAGGGGGACTGAGCTTGTGGGAAGAGGAAGAGGGAAAGAAAGGAGCATATGGAAGAAAAAATACTTTTAGTACTAGGTAAAAGTGCACCCAATTTTTACTTTTTTGAAGTATCATCACAGAGAGACTTACGGCTATTGAAAAATACATTAAAAAAAAGTAAGACTGAGATGATAACTAGGCCACATGATTTCATTGCTGCATGCTCTCTGCAGGTTCTGGGTATGAGCTGAAACTATTATTCCAGGTTTTAATGTGGATAAAAATAAAGACAGGATGTGCTTCACAACCCCTGAGTTACATGGCTGCCCAAGGGGGGATTGTTAGACTGACAACTGTGGTGTAATGATAAAGGAGGGTGGTTCTATTTTAAATCTTATTTAACTAGAATAATTCACAAAATATTTTGATATCAAATCACAGAATCACAGAATATTCTAACTTGCAAGGGACCCACAAGGATCATCAAGTCCAGCTCTTCAGTGAATGGCCCACATCAGGCAAAACAAAATTCAGAGGTGCTAAACATCGACTGTGAAAACAGCATGGCGTTATACACAGAAATACCTCTCCATTAGAATTCTTCAGATCAGAACAATGTATTTTAAAATATTCCTCGGCACATTGTAATAGCCATTTTTTATCCTAAATTCTTCCATACGCAACTCTTCCACACATATTTGATAGCTAATGACTGTGTCAGGATGGTTTGGGAATATTAGCTTTCCAGTTCTGGTATTTGCCGTGCTCACTGTGCCTAGTATGCTTGATTCCATTCCCTCTAAAGCCACAGGCAACACAGAGTAACATTCCAGGCTCTATCCTCCTGACATTCTCAGAGACAGTAATTCTGTACCAAATATACAGCTGAAGAGAGAAACTTAAAAACCACATACTGCTGTGAAGATGCCCTGACATGGCAGGTTGGGATGGGATGTTCCAAATTTTAATCAGTGTGTGATGGTGAAGAGATGTGGCAGAATACAGATTTTTCAAATGCCGTTATTAACAGATTGAGTGGTCTCTCCTGCTTTGGTCAGACTGCGTTTCACGTTGACATATAACAGATGTGGCGAGAGAAGTATTTACAGACTCTGTCAATTTACAGTCCTGAGGCAGTTTCCATGTAAATACTGCTAATACATGAGCTCCGTTTATCCTCCATTTCTTTCAAGGGGAAAGGGTCTGCAGCTAGAATCCATCCCTGTCCTGCACGGCTGACAGGGCTCTTCCATGCAGTTTTCCAGACTCATTACCAGACAGCCACTTCCCTTTGCAGTTTTGAAGATGTTCTACATCAAAATAACTCCACTGCTCCCACCAGCTCCCCTGTATTTTGCTGTGGGTACCCAGCAGCTCTTGCGTCCCACATGGACCAGGGTACAGCTCACACTTCCCCAGATTTGAGATGGAGAAGGAAGAGGGAATTCAGAAAGTGCTCTGCTCATTCACTGTCCAAAGCCTGTTGGACCATGCCCTACACCCCTGATAACCCCTGTCCCTGGGTGAAGACATCACCTGCTACCCCACAGCTCGCAGCTCCAGCCACCACCTCCAGAACCGAGGTCAAGGATTAACGTTTGCGAGGAAGAGAGCCCCAGGAGCGGCTGTGCTGCAGAGCCCCCCGCGGAACGCGGCCCCATGCCCACGGATTTACCTGGTGAGCCGCCCCAGGAGCAGCCAGAGCCGGCTCGGGAGGGTGGATTATGCTCGGCTGCAGCGCCGGAGGAGGCGGCGGCGGCTGCGGCTGGGACACGGCCTGGGAGCTCTGCGTGTGGTGGGGCGAGGGCGCGTCGCTCGGCAGCATCTGCTGGAAGGTGCTCTGGAACACGGGCTGCTGCGGCAGCGGCGGCACCGCGGCGTGCGGTGGCAGCGTGGGCACCCCTGGCGGCGCCACAGCCAGCAGCGGGATGGTGGCCGCCGGCATGTTTGGCACTATGGGCTGGCAGGGCAGGACCAGGGAAGCCACGGTGGTGTGAGGCAGGTTGACGGCCTGCATGGGCAGGGCGGGGGAGTTGGGGGCCATGGGCAGCGTGGGGTTCATGGGTAGGCTGGGCAGGATCACGGCCGGAGCAAAGTACTGGGAGGGAGCAGGGATGGGGGGCACGCTCGCAGCAGGTATGTCAGAGAGGTTTGGAGGGAGGCTGTCAAGCCCTGCCAGAGGAGTAATTGCAGGAATGACAGGAAACTGAGGAATCTGAAAAAAATATAATATCGCATAAATTGCCCATGCTTTCACCGGTGGTATAAAGCAGTTTCATTTGCCACACAATCCCTAAAAACCACCTGTGCCATGAGGATAATTATGTCTGTTTGGTAATCACTTCCATTCATTCCCTGAGGTTCGCAAACAGTAATAAAAACTAGTTTATGCTTAAATCATTAGTAAAAGAAAAAAAAATCATTTGGGGGGGGGGCATTTTTATACCTTAGAAGCTTAAAACTACTTCTAACAGCAGCTTGAAGCCTTCAAGCAACATCCTAATTAAAAGCTGCTTTCATTTCAACAGAAATTAAAAGGAATTGGGCCAGACCTAACGCAAAACTCTTTCATGCAAAATTAAGTGAGGCAATTTAAACCCTTGTTTTCAAACAAGCTGCAACTCAGGCAGCATGGAAGAGCCCAGAAAAGGGGTTTTTACAATCAAAACCTCCCAGTGATGGAGCAGATATTGGCATCACGGCAGCAGTTTGCTCCTGCCCTTTGGCACAAGCTGCTTCACATTATGGTGCCTGTCACTATCAAACACAGTGACAGCACCACCCATCCTCCCAGGCCAGGGGAAGGGTTTGTCCCTGCTCCAGAGAACACAACCAGAGCAGAACAACACAGACAGGGACGGCAGGTGCTGGGGGAAGTGGTGAAGTCAGGAGGTCAGAATATAGAAAAAAAATGGGCAATTGCTCATGCTCTCAAGCCTGGGATAAGGAAGAGATTGTGCCAGAGGGGACAGTGCAGAAGACCGAACCAAAACATCCCCAGAAAAATTATTGCCATTCTGGAACTGCCATTAACTGGATGGCACAGGAAATGGGCACAAAGGAGATTTCTGGTTCACCAAACAAAAAAAGAAAATACACAGGAATTAGGAAAAAGCAATAATATTCTTATTGCCTAATTAAACTGGCATGCAGTCAATATAGCCACACAAAACCTGCAAATCGTGTTAATTATTAGCTGGAATGGATGTGCTCACACAGTGGTTCCCAGCGCGTTACCTGGGAAGGGGCCACGGGCGGGAGCTGTGGCACGGTGGAGATCTGCAGGGGCTTCAGGTGGGTGCTGCTGGCTGCCACCTGCGAGCCCTGCGACGGGAACTGCGGCAGCAGGTGCGGCGCCGGCGGCATCGGACACACAGGCTGGCTGCTGAGCACCTGCTGCAGCGGCGCTGGCTGCGAGATGGGCTGCTGCTGCGAGGGACGAGAAGGGAAAAGGTTATTGCTGGTGTATGGCAAAAGAACCAGATGGCTGGCCACGCTTCCTGCTTCTCTCCAGCTCGCTGTCAGGACAGACCTGGCGCCTGCAGCACAGAATCACAGGCTCATTAAGGCTGGAAAACACCTCAAAGATCACTGAATCCAATCACTAACCCAGCACTGTGAAGTCCAGCCCTGAAACATGTCCCCATGTACTGCATCAAGATGTTTTTTGAACAGTTCAAGGGATGATGACTCCCCCACTCCCCTGGGTAGCCTATTCCAATGCTGAACCACTCTTACAGTGAAGAAAATTTCCCTAATATCCAACCTAAACCTTCCCCAGCAGAGCTTGAGGTCATTTTCTCTCATGTTATGCCTTACTCCTGGAAGCAGAATCCGAACCCCCTCCTGTCAGGGAGTTGTGCAGAGCCACAAGGTTCACCCCGTGAGCCTCCTTTTCTCCAGCCTGAGCCCCTTTCCCAACTCCATCAGCCGCTCCTGGTGCTCCAGCCCCTTCCCCACCTCCATTCCCTGCCCTGGTCACACTCCAGTCCCACAGGACATGCTCCAGCAGGGACAGCTCCCAGGAAAGACTGGCACTCTTAATTCAAACACTGCATAGGAGCCCATGCTTAAAACACATTTAAATGCAAGATACATTACCTAAAATGATAAGTGCTGACTGTCTTGGAGAGGTTATTTGTAACGACTCAGACTCTTTAAATCCCAGAGCTTGTTCCAGTTGGCCCTGTGAAATCCCTACCCACTAACTCCACCACGCAGTTAATACCCAGCTCATCCTGGCAGGCAGAATGGAGCAGGCATGGAAAGTACATCACTTATTATCTGATACACAATAACCCACAATAATTGCAGTAAAAGCTAGGTTCCAGTTATTTCTGATGTACTGTAGTGACAATGTGGTAGCCATAAAAGTAGTTTTACTTTTCCAGGGAAAGTAGTCCTCCCCTGGCCTGCCAGGCTTTGGGCAGCAGAACAGAGAGAAAAAGTTGCAATAAAGCTGGAAATTGTCAGTAACAATTGTCAGTAACAAACCTCCACATTTTATGTGCTATCGATATCTTCTACTTCAGTTCCTCTCATTAGTTCTGGAAGTAATTTAAAAACCCTTCGGGTTCAAAAAGAGAACCAGAGGCATAGGCTGGCTCAGGGTGACCTACTTGGGACCCCAAGGCTGATGGCTTCACCAGGCCCTGCAGCACACAGAACTTCACGTTTTGGGAAAGAGGTGGCATCTTCCCAGTTACAATACCAAACCCTAGGGAATGGCAGGGCGGGGGCTGGCCTGGCACTGCTGATGGGACAGAGCAAAGCGGTGAGGTGGAGGCACCTGAAGACTCCCTGAGGGATGGGGGAGATCCCACCTGGGATGGGGGGCCCCTTCTCAGTCCATGAGGAACTCCTGCCAGACCAAGCCCGAGCTCCGGGGTGGAACAACCACACGCCCACGGTGCTGGGCTGAGCTCATAAAGCTGCCAGTTCCCTGCGCCAGCTCCACTCTCTGCTCCAGCTGGGTTAATCTGCAGCTCAGACAGCTGCCCACGGCTCACCAAGGAGACAGAGGGCACTGGCACGTGTGGCTCAGCCAACTCCCGCATTAGAGCGGCAAAACTGCGCTCAGGGAATGGAGCAGCTTCCTAAACCCTCCCTTTTAAATCCGGCTTGTGTCTTAGAAGATGCTTGTGAATTGGATAAGGCACAGGGAGGGAAAAATACCCAGGTAGATCAGGCACCTTTGCCTCATTACAAGCACAGCAGTATAAATGCACAGACATCCAAATGGGAAAAGTAAATAAAGGTTATGAGATACAACATTGATCCCGCATGTGTGATCCACCAGTGTATATTGATACAAGATCAATACATTTCATTCTGTAGGCAGATTAATTTCCCACCCTAATTTCCCCTTCTTCTGCTGTCCTGCCCTACCGTCCTTAGCATGGACATTCACTGGACACTGCTGTCTCTGAGGTACACAGGTGCTTTGGGAAGTTCTGAAGAGTAACTTGACCGTTTTTACCTATTTTTGTAAAAATAATACTGTAAAAACCCAGTCCCTTATTAGGCTTTCTGGAGAGATTAGAAAGCAAAGATAGACCAGTTATTAAATCCTTTCACTGTCAGGGACAGAACTACCCTAAGAGACAGAAATGCTGTGAGAAAAGGGCATGTGAAAGAAATTAAGTTGGGTAAGTATCTTATACCAAACCAGAATTTATTCATGGGGGGAAATAAACAACAGATTTGGAACTGTCAGCATAAAGATCCAGAGGTCAACAGTGAGACCTGTGCAAATGGTGAGGTCCTACATCTGCCTGAGTGTAACATTTCTGGCTGAGAGAACTATGACAATATCCCCACCCATTAGAATAAAACCTGTTATATGACAAAACCTCACATAATGGTATGTTTTTCAAGGAGACCAAATGACATTTCTCTGTTATTGGTGCTTTGAGAAGAATGGGGCAAGTTAAAAAAAACCCTAAAGGCAACCTGTGAGATAAATGTTGATAAAAGGCTTGGAGAGGTATGATTTGTGCCAGTCATAAAGTATAGACACTCCCTGGCCCCTGCAACAGTTTCTGCTGAAAGAAGAGTTACCAAGTTTTTGGTAAATTCACCAAAATTAGCCATGAACTGCCACATATCAAACTGGCTGCATCTGCCACATATCAAACTGGCTGAATCCCTCACAAGAGCATCCCCCTCCACTGCTGGGGAGAGCTGCTTTGGGAATACCTTTAAGCAATGCAGGGTTTGGGGTGGGATTTGATAGTTCAAAATGCACAAGGAGTTAATGTCTGAAGACAACTCGGAGAGAGCCAGACTCTGCTGCTGGAGATAGAGCTTCTGCCTGGGTGCCTGCACTGAACTGTATTAACACTGTATTTGCATAACTCATCCAGCAGCACTGCTGAGGATACAGAGAAAACAGTCACCAGGCTGAGAGTCTCTTTCTAAACGTTTAGAAAGGAGGTCACAAATAGTAAAACAAAATTATTAATAAAATATTTGATTTTTACGCATCAAGACAGCACATTGATTCTAATGCCAAGCTTCAGGCTGATGCTGGGAAGCCACAATGGAAGACAAACTCTGCCAAGACATGCCAAGGTGGGTTCACAACTGTTCTCAAGGCTGTTACTCATCCCTTAAGCCAAACACTCCTTTCCCCATCCCTAACTCTCTCAAAGTGCAATTGAACAGCTTCTAACACCTCAAACTCACTACAGGTATCACAGAATCACAGGATGGCTGGGTTGCAAGGGACCTTAAAAGTTCATCCAGTGCCACCCCTGCCATGGGCAGGGACACCTTCCACTGTCCCAGGCTGCTCCAAGCGCCCTCCAATCTGGCCTTGGGCACTGCCAGGGATGCAGGGGCAGCCACAGCTGCTCTGGGAGCCTGTGTGAGCCAGAGCAGACACAGGCAAGGGTGGGATGGACATGGCTCTATGGCAGAGCCCAGCTCTCACCTGCTGGCCAGCCAGCACTGGCGGTGGCGGCTGCCCCAGCGGAAGTGAGGTGACAGTGGTGGGGACGACAGGGAACGTCATCGCTGGCTCCTGGTAGTGCTGGGGCACCACAGCAGGTGCCGCCGGCACCGCGGGCAGGACGGGCTGTGGAGAGACAGCAGCATTAGGGAGGGCAGCCACCAACAACGTGGGCCCACACAACTGTGAGCAAAATGGAACGGTTTCCAACTATGGCCAGGAGATTAAACTCAGAATCGTGGAAATCCAGAATGGTTTGGATTGGAAGGGACCTTGAAGAGCATTTCATTCCAACACCCCTGCCATGGGCAGGGACACCTTCCACTAATCCAGGGAGCTCCAAGTCCCGTCCAACCTTGGACACTTCCAGGGATCCAGGGACAGCCACAGCTTCTCTGGGAAACCTCTTCCAGGACCTCACCACCCTCACAGGGAAGAATCTTTTCCCCATATCTCATCTAACTCTGCCCTATGGCAGTGGGAAGCCATTCCCCCTTGTCCTGGCATTCCATCCCTTGTCCAAAGTCCCTCTCCAGCTCTCCTGGAGCCCCGTTAGGCCCTGGAAAGGGCTTTGGGGTCTCCCTGGAGCCTTCTCTTCTCCAGGCTCACCAGCCCCAGCTCTCCCAGCCTGGCTCCAGAGCAGAGGGGCTCCAGCCCTTGGAGAATCTTTGTGGCCTCCTCTGGACCCTCTCCAGCAGGTCTGTGTCCTTCTAGTGCTTCACTGCAAAGCCATTAAAGCAGGTCAGTGCCAACAGACTGATAAGGAACTGAGCAGGTCACCATCCACAGAGGTGAGTGAGGAATACATAAAGAGACCCCTGGAATCCATGCCCCCTGGGAACAGGAGTATAAATGATGATACAAAATATGACCCTGGACACAGAATTATTTGAAAAAGCTTTGGACTTACTGCTGAGGGCTGCTGGTAGTGGCTGAGCTGCGGGAGGCTGTGGGGCACAGCCTGGCCCTCGCTCAGGGGGGGGCTGTACACCCGCTGGATGGCCGGGGGCACCGCGTCCGGCAGGGATGAGTAGATGACACTTTGCTGGCTGCTCTGGGAGTCAGAATAAACAGTGGAGCCCTGGCCGCTGTCAAACGTGCTGTCAGCTGAAAGAACAGTGATTTTTATTAAAAGCTCAACAACTCCAAATGTTCAAGTGATGACTTTAGAGCAAGGTCACCATGGTTTATGTAATTAGCATTTTTACTACTCTAGCCCTTTCGTTATATAAATAAATTATACAACACCAATGTTATTCTCTTCAAAAGGCACACGCTGCTTCTCTCGAGCCAAAACCCATCCCCATGGATTTCTGTGCACACTGACATTTTAGGCACACTGATATTTTAGGCACACTAATATTTCCTTTAAAGGGCATAAGGTTGACATTAAGAACTGCAGATGTTTATAGTTTTGTGGGATGAAAGGAGAGGAAACCCCAATTGTCATGTTCAGAGCAGATCACAGGGTCTTTTAGAGTTCAGTCTTCCAGGGATGCACTCACTTTAACACTGCTTTTATTAGCAGCACTGAAAACTACCGAATTCTTTATGCCATATGATTTTAGTCCAGCAAGTCATGCCCTGCTTGAGTGCAGTGCAACTGAAGGTCAGACACAAACCCATGTGCAGGTTCCAGTGAGTTTGGCACACTCAGAGCTCTGTGGGAGTTTCTTGTGGAGCATTTGCCCCATTAACCTGTGGAACCGCACAGCTACAGGCACTGGGCAAGCACTGGGTCCTTTGTTAGCTGGAAATATTGGTATTACTGATTTAAAAATGTCTTTTCATGACGTTTAAAGTGGAAAAATACAATTGCCCAGCTCTGTTTGAGCCTAAGTTACTGCTTTCTTCACTTGAGAAATGAAGTGAGACAACCAGACTGCAACTGGACATATCCCAAGGACAAATAGCTTCTAACAGGGATTTAAAATTCAAAAATGAAAGAAAACTGCAACACAGTTTAAAAAACCATCTTAAGTTACCACTAAGCTTAAATGCTATTTCTTTTTCCAACACTTTCCACTGCCTCTTTTTTCCATATTCTAAATAAAGTTCTACTTACTTGGCTTTTAAATAACAAATTATTTTTCAATAGCACCAGAGATGACATTTCTCTTCAGTTCCCCCAAACTATTTCCCCAACTGTTTTTTTTTCCAAAATTAAATTCCCCTCTCTTTTTATTCAGTTCATTTCTGAAGAGCCAACACAGCCCTATTCTCATTATGGGATTTTTACTACATACAAAACTCCATTTTATTACAAACAATTATTCAGGACCTCAAAGGAAAGAAAAAAGAGAGTCTAATGGTAGAGTGCTAAAGTAAAAGCTGTGAGTCAGCCTCACGTTTTTATGGAATGTACATTGCACACATTAAGTTATTAGTTTCCACTTTTACATTTGACCTCAAATTATATGAACGGGTGCCACCCTAATTAGTCCTCTGCTAAGAAAATGTTCAAATAATCTGATAGCAAACTGTCAAATAATACCAAGTACTGGTTAAAAGTTGAGGAGGAGTAGGAAATAAATTGCAGGGGTTATATTTAGAATAACATTTTGCCAACTCATGTCCAGCAGAGCCCTGGGAAGCACAAGTCACTGCACTGCAGGACTAGAAACAAAAAGAGTCATAACTGCAGTGTTCCTCAAAGGAATTAGCATGAAATAAGTATATGATCCAAAAAAAATGAAACGAGTACATTTTAGCTTCAGCTAAAAAGCTATGTGAATATGGCAATATTGTGAGTGCTATGCAACTCATATTTCTCATATAACGTAAAGGGATTTTTCCTGTTCAGGTACACATGGATATTTCAGTATTCAAAGCAGACCCCAGTGTAGGTGTTTATAAAACACCTGAATTGAAGCAGCTGTGTCTTGCTGAAGGTAATGCATCTTTAACTTACATGTGCTCACATACAAGCCCAGAACAGTAAAAGAGAAACCTTGTGATAATTGTTTAATAGCAAAATATGCACATCTGATTTTATCATAAAAGCTGTTTAGGAAAAAACAAAAGAACTCTCATCAAATTTCCAGTCTTCCAAGCTGGAAGGGCCTTAAAGCTCATCTCATTCCACCCCCTGCCATGGGCAGGGACACTTTCCACTATCCCAGGCTGCTCCAACCTGGCCCTGAACATTTCCACAGATGTGGCTGAAGTGTCTGGCAATGTTTCCTTCAAGATGTTTAAAAGTACAAACAGATTCAAATTTCAGTACCAGAGCTTGAGTCCATAACAAAGGTGGATTTTAGTGGCCAGGAGCAGTGAAGGGGTGGCAGATCAGTGACCCCCTACTCTGACCTGCCAGAGGGAAAATCAAACCCCCCACTACCAAAAGCCCCTGGCTTCAGGGCATGAGCTTGGGACACAAGAGAGCCTGGGGGAACATGGGTCAGCCCCTGGCCATGACCCAGGGACCCCACAGTGATTACTGTGCCAGTCCTCAGGTCTGGCTGGTGTTCCCAACACGCCTGACCAAAACACAGCTAGTGTTTCCCACAAACCAGGGAAACCTTACATTACATCACCTAACATCCAGAGATGGATATTTTTTCTGCTGCAGACCTTTGCACAGCATCACAAAAAACTGCATGCGAGCCATCAGGAGCCACTCCAAACACAAGTGCCTGCAGTGCCTTGGTTCAGTAAGGTCTGGTTTGCAATGAACATTTCCACATGGCCAACATCATTTGAAAAGAGCCACCAGTCACTTTGACCAGTTTGAATCCCAGACTCGTAGAACATCCCAAGTTGGAAGGGACCCACAAGGATCATCAATCAGTTTGGTGCCAATTCAACTTCTGCAGGCTCTGAAATCATGCTTTGCACAAACTTAGAAGTGTTGATCCCACCACCTGGCATAGAGAACATGCAGTTTTTGTGTCAAGCAGCAGGTCTTGCT
The DNA here is from genome assembly GCA_013397915.1 of Daphoenositta chrysoptera. Lineage (NCBI taxonomy): Eukaryota > Metazoa > Chordata > Aves > Passeriformes > Daphoenositta > Daphoenositta chrysoptera. The sequence goes on from VZRO01000368.1 coordinate 54,118, forward strand.
TTTCCATTTACAAGTATGTTATGGTTTTGGCATTTATTGCTACCAAGGCAGAGTTACACAAAGATATCTATATAATACTGTTTTCTTGAACCTTCATTGCTTTCAAAATTGTCATGCATCTGGTCCTGGATGTTTGTGGGTTTTGAGCTACTGTGCAAAGCCACAAACATCAGTTCACCTGAGCTCAGCTTGTTGTGGGTTTCCCCCTCGGACATTCATCCCCATGTGCCCACAGAATCAACATGGGACTTACACGCGACGGAGGTGACGCTGGTGGGCAGGTTCTGCTGGAAGGGGTGCTGGTCCGCCTCCGGCTCCTCGGGCTCTGACAGGATGTGGTGCCCCGTGTGGGAAAGGTAGGTGACCTGGACCTGCTGTGCCTGTGGCGCCTTCAGCTTCTCCAGGCACTCCGAGTCCCGCCGCTCCTCTGACTGCATCCTCGGCCAGATCCTCTCCCTTCTCCAGAGGATCAGCGCTACTCTGTCGCGGATGGACTTCGCCACGATCTTAAGATCGTTCTCGTGGAAAAATCCCGAGTCAATCTAGAGAGGAGGCACACACTTAGCAAGGTCCCCTGCACATGGCTGGGCACGCACACGAGCACACACGTGATACTTGAACCTCTTCCTAATCAGAAAACATCAGTTTGAAACAACATGAATTTATATAGATTTATTTCTCACAAGAACAGGAAATCAAGAGCTTGATGGGATGGGGTTCTTTTACAGTAAAACTTATATTCCTAATGCATTAAAAAACCCCAGGATGTAATTTCTACGATCTGAATATGTACTGGCTCTAACTGTCCACCACAAAACATCCACTGAGGAGACCAAGTTTAATGGCAGATGGGTTCCCCATTTTATTTTTTTCTTTATAACACTAAAAGAATAGACAAAACAGGAAAAAGAACCTCTGAACAATGCACCTAGAGTGAATCAAACTGCCCCTAAATCTGAATTTACTGCCATAGCCTTTCCAGCACACAGAGTTTTCTAAATTTCTCTGCTTGATAGCACAGCAAGTCATGAAGGACAAGATGTTAACAGAATTATGTCTCAAATTAACTTCCCTTAAATAGTGAAGTCAGTCAGAATTGATTGACTTTTACAAAGAAAAAGCAGACTGTTCCCATTTGATGGGAAAGGGAACGAGGCTTCTCAGAACTCAACTGTTCAACAGATAAAATGGAAATTCATCTTCATGTTATTTGTTTGCATAATCTCCTGCAGTGCAGGATATGAATTTTCGTTTAATAATGACCTACTAGAGCTTTGTCTGCTCTCCCTACATTCTTAACATGCATATTAGACAGATTTGAAAGCACTTACATCCTTGGGGTAAATCTAGAGACTTTCCTGCTTTGCTCTTGCCCAAACATAAGACAGTTTCACAGCCCAGATTTTCACTGCTAAAATTAATAGGTGCAAAGCAGCTTAAAACACAGCTTCATTTTAATGAAGCCATGCCCCTTTGCAGTACCCACTGGCTGGGAGAGGTAACTTCACTTTCCAAACCCACTACAATGTTTCGAGTTCCCTTTGCCCAGATCCTTTGGGCAGGTGGGATTGCCTGACTACCAAAAACGCACCAGTAATGATAAATAATCCCCTGTACTCAGAAGGTCTCCTGCATTCTTCTCTTCCACAGCACATAGAGCAGCAAATTGATGAAAGCACATGGCTTTGGTGTTCCACAGTTCATAAGGACTAGAAAAAGACATTGAGGAATAAATGTCCCCCTTTTCTGCCCCTGCAACAGCCTCAGGTTTGAAAGCTTTTCATGGGCAGTCACTTAGGCAAGTATTAATGTAGAATACATAATTAAAAATATTTGGGAATTATCTGGGAAAGGGTACAGTGTCACTGTAGTTTGGGCATGATCTTTTTAAATATACTTTTCACAAGAATTATTTCCTCTTCAAAACAGAACATCAAACTATGGACCAAGCAACCTAGAGAACTTCAAAATTCCAAATATTTCCATCAATATTTAAATGCAAAATATAACAGTAAGTAATGGTACCAGAGCAATTTTTAAACTAAATGAGTTCAGTAATGATATATTGCTGGAAAAACACTGGACCTGCTGCAAACTAATGACAAGAAGACAAAGGAGCCTGAATTCCTCCCACTAAACTTGGAGTAGATGGTGATGGGTTCCAGCAGAGCAAGGCAGCATTTCCAGAATGAGTGCCTCCTGAGCAGAACAAGAGTGGTGATGACATCATTATATGGGATCCCTCGGGATCTGGAGTCTAAGAGGAACATTTCTGCAAGCGCAGGAACGTTCAGACCCCGGGCTCAGTGCTTGCTGACCCTGTGCCTCTGTGACATCTGAACACCATAACAACTGCAGCAAAGACACCATTAAAATGTGAGCTCAAGGACAGTGTGGTGGAACTGGAACACAGATTCTCTAACAAAAGCCCACACTTATAAAGGTACAGAAATTCAGCATGTGAAATTTATCTGTTAAAAAATCCAAAGCTTACTCCTAACTCAGTGAATCCAGTTTGCTATCAAAGTTTGGGGGTAGTTTGGGGCTGACCACAGACCTTTCTCACCTACATTCCTTCTAAGGGCCACCAACAGAAAAGATGGGAAAAAGTGTTTTGGAGAATTCAATGCAGAATATTTTGTGATTGAACTTCTGAACTCTTCTAATATATTTCTAGCTGCTGTCTGGAGCTAAACAGATTCCAAACAAATTCAAAGACATTCAACAGCCTATAGTAACTAGCAGAAGAGCTGGCAAAATATAAAAGTAGACCAGATCTCTACGGTCCCATAGCTATTAAAATTGCGATTTCAGGCATCTGTTTTCAAACAATATGTTTCAGTTAGTTCTTCCCTTTCTTGCAGTAGTCATTCCAAAACCAATGCAAAGTGCCAAACTGGACACCTGGAATGGTTCAAGCAGAAGTGACTTTACCCAATTCGTTCCTGTTGTCCCTTGAGATTTATGCACTACTTCCTATTCATACACGTTTTTGTCAGAAGTGTATTTTACCATTTCTTGTGCAACATCATCAGGAGTTTCCTTCTCCAGATCAAAAGTAAACTCAATGGCTCCATTATCTTTGGGTTTTCCTTTCAGTTTCTTAGGATCTTCTACCCAGAGCCTTAAGGCAATAGAGGATTTCCTACCATGGTCTTCTTCTGCAAGTTCCACTCTTACCCCAGTATCTTCAGCAAAAAAGGCATGGCTTAATAAATCTTTAATTTCATATCTGCAAAGGATATAAAGAAGATTCAAATACTGCAAGTCAACAATTTCAGAAAGGTTTGTAACAAGAAACTGCTGTTAAAGGTGGAAACATTTACAGTGTGTTTGGTGTTCACTGATAATGAATTTGTGTTCTTTTTGAAAAGATCTGGGGTTTCCCATGATATTGAAAAGGAAGTGAAATTGAAAGTGACGCTTCCCATTTCCCAAAGCTTTAGCAATAGTCACACATGACGAGTACTTAGAGAAATGCAGATTATAGCTTTTTTCAACTTTGAGTATCTGAGCTTAAAGAGTACCAGAGAAAAGATTCTCTCTAGGTAGCCAGCTGCAGTCTGTAAAAACCGTATTTGTGCAAGTCAGGAAATACTGAGCACAAGACAAACTGGCAGGGAGCAGTAAAACATTAGGTTTTAAAATCAAAGCTGGAAACAAGGCACAACGTACACCCATATCCAGAGGCCAATGAAATCTGCTACAACAGCATCTGATGAATCTACCACACCGACCTTTATCACCCTCGCTGTCCCCATGGAACCTTCTCAGCGAAGTTTTTTTGACTGCTGAACCAGAAATTGCAAGAATACCCCAGCCCAGGTGCACAGTGAGGCTGAGAGGTCGAGAGACATAACAGCACTTCTTATCCTGACACTGTGTGTCAGGAAAGCAGGAAATCATTTATATTTTCACTTCCATGCTGCATTTTATCGTGCACAGGCGGGACCCACAGACCAGAGCAGACACCCACAGACAGTTCTCAAATTCCTGCATACACATTATGTAACACAAAACTCAATCCTTTGAAACAAACCTTTCTTCTTTGTTTTTGCAGATGCACTCCCCAATTATCTCCTTAATTTCAGGATCAGTAACTTTCTCAAAGCTTGCTGGCTTTATACCCTAAAAGCATAGAGAAAAATGATTTACCGTGAAAAAGAATTACGTTATACTAATTACACATATATAATA
>VZRO01000368.1:58391-110704 GCA_013397915.1 Daphoenositta chrysoptera
ATATATATAAAAATATACATATATAATTAAACATATTTTCTCTGCATTTTAAAGTTAATTCAACCCAGGGAGTAATGAATGTTTTAAAGTTGTTAGTCTTAATCCAAAACTGAGTTGAGGATTTAGGGGTACTGTATTTCTAAATACCATGGCACTTCAAAAGTAGTATACTACTTTGCACAAGCTCAGCCATACACAGGGCAAGTATCTCTTTTTCTTTACCAACCTTTGTGAATTTTACCTTTATATCCTCTGGACTCTGAAGTGAATATTCAAGACACAGCTAATTTTAAATTTCAAAAATAACCATTTTCTGAAATTATTCCTTTTATGTTTTTGCCTTAACTCTCAAAGCACTAAATGAATAAAGACAAATAATCACAGTTTTCTTTAGCTAGTACTGAAAAGGAGTTAAAAATACCTTGGAATATTCCATATTCCTGTTTTCCACAAACCTCTTGCTTTTCCATGACCCAGACACTCTCCAACACATTCCCTTCTACATAAGAAATTAAAGATCAACCCCAAAACCAAGCAGTGAAGCAGGAGAATACGCTCAAGAGCTCTGCATTGCTCCTGAATTTCCCAGGATATTGTTAGAAACCCCTTGGGAATACGTGATAGAGCAGGTGTAACCTATAAATCTAGTTAGATCTCTGTCAAATGTTGGCATTTTTGCTGGGAACAGATTTCGAACAGCAACCTATGAGCAAGGCCTTTCAAGGAGAAAACCCAGAGAAGCAGAATCAGTGTCCCCACACCGGGAGCTCAGCTCCACGCAGGCACAGCAGGGAGAGTTTGCTTTTCTTTGAGGTTAGGTGGGGTTGTGTTAAGAAGATGGAGAGGACTTAAAAGGGACACAGACACATGCACACTCCTAGGACAGTCACAGGTCAGCTCTCCCTACTTTCTAGTATTTCAGGACCAAGATCTTAACTGAGCATGATCCCCCTCAGGGTATACGGCCTGGATAAAGTAACATATAACATTAAAATAACAGGTATCCTACCAACATAAGGAGAGACTGCAGGAGAAGAGGTGTGGCAGCCTCAGGCTAAAAAGCCATTCTTACATTATGTCATCACTCTGTACAGATAATCCAAATACACCCAAGAAAATATTGATGGGGAACACCTGTGCAGCTACAGATGTCAGGCTGTGTGTTTGCAAAGCCCGGGGTGATCACTTCCTTTGATTGCAGGCTGTGGACAAGGAGGAGGGGATGCTCAGGCAGGAACAGCAGCCACTACCAGCGAGGCCACCTCAGTGATCTCTTGCCAAAGGATGCTCATCCTCACCAGCCCCGAACGCCTGTGACTGGCACCTCCTTCCACCCACATCAGGAGGAGGTTTCCTGTGAATGCCTCCCATGTATGGATTCAGCTACAGATGACAAGTGGAACTTCTGTTTATTTGTCACGTCCAGCTTAAATCACAGAGTTAATTGATTCCCTCTTAAAAACACATTATTACCCCTACCTACTAAACCAAGACGTACATGGATGAAAATTTGACAAAATTAATTTGAGAAGAGATGATGCAGTTAGACCCTATCACTTAAGGACCCAAGTACTTCCAATGAAGTCAATAAGCAGAACAAAAAGGAAACACAATTTCCTTTATCTAAAAAACCAGAATGTGATTAAGCATGTATCTGAATGGGAATTGGACATTTAGCTCCATTCAAATCCTTTTTAAGTTTCACCCTGGAATAATAGTAAATAATGGCTCATGCAGTCACAGATAAGGAGCCCTGCAGAGCAGACTTTTGGCTCACCCAGTAGATTAAAAAAAGAAAACAAGTATTTTCACAGAGTGTCTATAAGTAATACACTGAATTAAGTCTTGAATAAATTTTATGGATGAATTTCAGTGAGGGCAGGAGCCTCTCTGAGAATTTCTGAATATTTCAGCATAAGATTATACTTCTATTTTTCATTAACATTCTGTTGCTATACAAGCCTCAGATTCTACTTCAAACTTTATTAATTAGTAATTTTAGGTCAACAATCCTGTATTTGTCTTAAAATTCTAGAGTGAAATAGGTAAACAATAAATTTTGCAAAAATAGTAATAAAAATACAGAATAGTCACACAAAGACTCAGCTCCCCAGTGTTGCTTCAGCAGAAAGCTGCGGAGATCCAAGGAAACCCATTTTTGTGGGAACTAACCAAAATAATCCGTACACGTGGCTGGCTGGCTGTGACCCACTAAAAAGAATTATTTGCTTAAGCAAACCTAAATCTTACTGATGAGATGAGGGTTCAAATTTTGTGTATTAGAAAAATGTGTCAAAAGGCACTGGAGTGCCCAGCCTGCAAAGCCCAGGCTGGCTCCAATGCGCCAAGGCGAGCTTTTAGGAGAGCCCTGATACCTGAACCAGAAATGAAAGAAAACAAAGCACCACCAAAATGTATTTTCAGCAGGACTCCTCTGTACCCTAATTCACCTTTAAGCTACAGGAGCCTAGTGTGTTCTTCAGTGAGGAACAGTTGGATGAAAACTCTGGCAATTCAAAACAGAAAGAAGGATAAATCCATACATTTCAATACACTGTTGTTTGCTACGAGAAAACTGATTTCCATATCAGTGTGACACTCTCAAGGAAGAAAAGGCAATAAGACCTAATACAGGCTTTAACATGAAGAGAAGCAGGTTTAGATTAGACACAAGGAAGAAATTCCGCCCTGTGAGGGTGGGGAGGCCCCGGCACAGGGTGCCCAGAGCAGCTGTGGCTGCCCCTGGATCCCTGGCAGTGTCCAAGGCCAGGCTGGATGGGGCTTGGAGCAGCCTGGGACAGTGGAAGGTGTCCCTGCCATGGCAGGGGTGGCACTGGAGGGGCTTTGAGGTCCGTTCCAACCTAAACCATTCCATGATTCTATGAAACACCATCAGCTGCTATAGATTAATGTCTACTGAAAAATACTCCACAAACATGTATCCTATTTAACAGGGGAAAAATGCACACACACACACAAAATCCAAAAAAACCAACACAAACAGTAAAGACAACTTTGGCCATACTATCTGCAGAGCTTCCAGCTACCTAGAGGAATATATTGCTCACATCTCTATGCCCTCAAGGGAACCTGCCAACCTGCTTTTCACAATTTTCGTAAGCACTCCATGGGTATCTGTCTTAGAGTGAATTTATGATGTGTATCCCCTATCACCACTCTATGCCCAGAAGGTGAATTCTGTGCCTTTAAGCCTCGGTGCGAAAGAAAAAACTGAGCGAACTTTTCAAAACAATTGCTCAAACACACACACAGAGATCTCTGCTCGTGGCTCGGCGGCAGGGAGGGAGGCAGAGGCGACCTTGCTTTCCAGCCAGCTTCCAGCTCTTTTCTCTGCGGGAGAGAGTTTCTTGGGACTTTTGGTTTCTTTTCTTCTTCTTCTTCTCTTTGGGACTGTTTTACAACACCGGAGCGTATCGGGGGAGACCTCTCCTTCCGAGGCCCCCGGAAGGGGCCCACCAACCCAGCTCTGAGGAGGAGAGAGGGCCACACCCAGAGAAGGACTCTGAAATCTTCCCAGGTTTCCCTCCACAGCGAGGGATTTTATTATTTAGCATTATTATCCTTTTCTCTGTGTGTTTTGTTAAATAAATAGTTTTTTATCTCTTTCACTTTCCTTCGAGGAATTTTTTTTTTTTCCCGAACCTGGTGGTTGGGGGAAGGGGTGGTGGTACCCTGCCTCCCCCTCGGAGGATATTTCTCCTTCAAATTTGGCCAAACCGGCACACAAAATGAACATATGAAAGACACAAATAGCACAAGGCATATCACAGTTTCTTCCAATTTAATTTTCTTTTACAGAATTCACAAATAATCCTCAGGTACGTGGTTCAAACTTAACTCTGAGATGACTGGGATGGAGCAGGGAGGGACATGTTGGGCATCTAGAAATTAGGTTTGCCTGGGAACAGTCCATTTAGCAGAACCCCGATGACTGATTCCCAATATTGACCTCACAAATTGCTTCCACAAATAAAAAAAGCAACTCTTCCACCAACACTTTATTTCCACCATCTTTTGATGGAACAGCAACTCCTCTCCAAACATCCATTGTGTTCATCTGCTGAACAGCTAAGCTGTGAATAGATGACTAAAACAAACAAGGACAAAACATGGAGAGTGAAGTACTGAACAGAGCTGCTTTGCCAAAGTGTTTTCTCCCTGTCCCTGTGCTATAGGAGGCTTTTGTTCCTCACTCTTCATTAAACTCTCCAAAGCCACCTCACTGGGATGCTGCAAACACTCCCTGCAGCTCTGTGCCCCGACAATGAAGGAGGCTTCTATTCGCCATCAAAGCACTCATCTCATTCACTTCAACAAAAGCCATCTATCTTCCCTGAACATTCCCAAGGAAACATGGCACTAAAATTCAAAGTGTATTAGCTAAGAAATTATCCATGACAGCTCGAAAGCTGTACAACCTCTTGTAAATTAAAATAAACTCAACTCCACCACATGTGAAAGGCAGGGCTTGCTGGGTGGCATAAGGGGCATAAGGATTATACAAGTTCCTTAAATGTTAAAATACATATACACTTATACAAACCACAATCAAAATGAGAGATCAAAAAATTTCCCTTTTGAGAATTCCTCTCTCTACAACAGGATGATTTATTCTGACTCCCTCACCACCACTTATTCCCGTCTCCTTCTTTCTGAAGCAATTAGATTTGTGATCCATTGCCCCCCAGTGTAAGGCAGCTGAGTCTACAGCCAGACACATACAGACATTGAAGTTGTATCCTTCATGCTGAGGGAAAAACATGCTGCTTGTTTTGCAGGGTCTAAAAACAGACACTTGCCATTTTCCATCAGCAGAGCACACTTTGGAGGAGCAGCACGTGATGCTTTGAAGGGATGCAGCGAATGCCACACAAGTCAGCAGCATGTCTGATCTATGTCAGTCAGCTCGTTTCCTGGAGGCTTTCCTGGCCCCCAGAAGGTACCCTTCCACCCCAGGACAGCCTGCTCTGGGCTACCACCCCACCTGCCACCTGAACGTAACTCTCTAGGCTTATGTCATTCCTAAAGAAAGGAAAAAACCTTCTACCAAAAAAGCTGAAGCCTTGTTTCCAGCTGAAACTGCATGCTGGCACACACTCTCTGAAGTCACTGAAATGAAGGTAAAGCTCTCAGTTTTACCAGGATTTTGTTCCATGACATCACTGTGTACAATTATAAACTCATCTCTGTTTCACTCCAGAGTGGTGCTCCATCTTAATGCGAAGCTAAGAGGATTACCTGCAGATCTAAGAAGATCTCCACAAGCCACAAGTCCATGCAATGACAATCCCAGCATTATTTGCCCGCTGTCATTGTGCCACAGCAGTTACTCTGTCTGTGTGTGCAATATGGCAAATGGCCTGCGAATGCTGAGAAAACCTTCCATGAAAACAAACAACATGAAAGCTTTAAATGCAAACCAGAATACTATAACGGGGTGGGCTGTTTTGAAGCACAAGTCTGTACCACTAAATCCAAGGAGGTGGCCTGGAACTCCCTGGAGATGCAGCTGCTCTGCTGTGCATTCTGCAGCGCATCCCTAAGAAAACACTGGACTGAAGCCGCCTGGGAAGGTCACGGATTCCGATGTTTCATCACTATTGTCTACATCAAAATCACTTGGCAGAATGATTAAACACAAAAAAAATCTGAGTAAGAAAAACCATCAAGTTATGCATGAAAAATGAGATTATGGCATCAGAACGAAGGGCACTGCAAATATGCTGACCAGGAAATCACTTCAAAGTGAACTGGGGTAAATGTGGCTTGGCCCCACTGCTTGGGAAAGATGTATTTTCTATTTACGGTACATATCCCTTTTTTTAATGTTTACAGTCCATCATTCAGGCTGAAAGGGCAGAGAGAGGTGACAAGTTGGAACAAGCACATCTCGTCTGGCAGAGAAATGAACCCCTCTGCACATCTCCAAACATGACCACCACCTTATCCTGGACACCTGCAAACACAGGCATACGTGTGGAAAAATAGGAATGCAAAAATTAAAGCAGCAATTAAGCCATGAGAATACAGTCAGGCAGAATAAAAGGTCAATGAAATAAATTAAGTTTAATAATCTCACACTACAGATGTGCATAATGTGACATGCTGAAATAGTAATGTCTCAGAAAGGTAATGTTTATATTTCCACACCAATAAAGGACTATCAGTGTGTGTGACTTGGACAGCCAGGACTTGAGGTGTATCTTATGTCCTAGCAGCAGGCAAGGGCATGGTAGAATGTTAGGACACAGAGCAATAACTACTGAAAAAGGTGTTGTAGTGGCAAAACCCAAACCATGCCCTGCCTGTGCTGGGCAGCAGAGGGAACGTCAGCTCCGTGGGAGCTTCTCCCAACAGAAGGTAGGTAGTCTAAAGATTTTGTTGGTTGTTGCTCCTTGATGCAAACTCTAGCCAGCAATCCCAGCCCCTGCAGATGCTATCAACACCTCCGGTGGTTGCCACTGGAGTGCTGAGCCCAAGGCACCAAAAGGAAAGTTATTTTATTTGATGCTTTTTAAATAAAGGCATCAGGCAGCTAGACACAGCAAACACATTTCTACAATGCACTGACCCTCAATTTAAAACACTAGAAATAGTATTTATATTTCTGGTGCAAAAAAGCCCCAGCTTCATAAAGAAGTAAGTGAATGTCTCACTGAGAAGCTTCAGCGTTCAGGGGCTCTGCATCCTCTCCATCCAAGAAGGTCGGAGCCACGTCCTGCTCTAGTGAGAGCCCCAAACCTAATCTAATACTGGAAGAAAACAGTCTAATTCAGCCTCTTGGGTTTAGTCTGCACTCCATTTTTGACTGTATTTCAGTCTGTAAGCCCCCAAGGCTCGCACAAGCTGCCGCATCACCAACCCTAACTCTTCATCCAAATGATTTTAGAGTTACTTTGTCTGTGTGCAGTCACTGCCCAGCTTGGGGCAGACCCCATTGTACCGTGCTGGGTCAGGACCCCACACCCCGAACTTCCACACCTCGTCCTCAGCCTCTGCGTCCCTCAGACCCCGCAGGTGACTCACGCTGGCCGGAGCAGGGTCCCTTCTGTCGGCAGCTCTCCTGCAGATGCAGCTGCTCTAGAGAAGCTGTGGAGCCCACCAGAAGGTTCCTCCTGGGAGAGAGGATCTCCCCGAGGACATGAGGCTCCTCCTGCACCCTCACCTCAGAGGTCCACCCCCTGCTCCTCCTTCCTGCCTGACAGTTGTACAGCTCATGGCATTTGACAGGGCCTTCTCCACTCCACAGGGAGCTGGTTAACCCTTTCCTTGGAAAAACTGTAATGCCGATTTTGCCATCTAAGGAATCCTGGTGCCTTTGCTCCCACCATCCCAAATTCAGATGAAAACCACACACCCTCAATGCTGGTACCTGATGTTTTTGTCTTCAGCTTTCCCTGCCAGACAGTTCTGCTTCAAAAATACCCCTTACAATGACCTTTCAACAGACTCTCTTCCATTGCTTGGTCTGCGTGATAAACATCATCTCCCACTCTCTGAAGCTGTCAGTATAAAGCTAGTTTTACAAAATTATAATAATTTACCACCTAGTCCTGAGCAATGTAAATGTTACTGCCATAGAAAATGAGTTGGCTCAGGCTTCCATCAGTGTTTAAAAAAATGGCTACTTAAGTCTGCAAACTGAAATCTAACATCTAATTAGGAATCCTCTGATTAATCATTTTTCTTTGCCATCTTGGATATTGCTTTGATATATGAAGCTTAGGAGCCTTTCAAAGTCTTCATTACCAATATTCCAGATGGCTAAGAGGTGTACACAGAATTTCTCTGGGTACGTGGAGCAATGAAGAGCTCGATGTTCTCCATGGTGCCAGAAGCACACACACATTCCCAGGAACACCAGCTAACCATGCCGGCCGCTCCCATGGTGGTATCGGGTACCTCACTGGTCTCACATGCAGGAGATGAGGCTAAAGAGCCTACAATCAGAAGAGCCTCTTGTAGCCGCTCTGTGAAGTTGTAGAGTCTAAGGAGGTACCCCCTCAGGTGCCCACACTGGTAGCATTTGGGCCAAATCTGAAGGACCACACACCAAAACAGGGCCAGCATCCCTTGTGCCAAAGTGATAAACACTGTGATAAAGAACCACAGAATAACAACATGGAGTAACCACGTGGCTCTAGGATCACAGAATCACAGAATGGGTTGGGTTGGAAGGCACCTTAAAGATCATCTAATTCCAGCCTCCCTGTGATGGGCAGGGACACCTTCCACTAGAGCAGGTTGCTCCAAGGCCTGTCCAATCTGGCCTTGGATAACAAGGCTAAAGGCAAGGAACTCCCCTGAGCCATCAAACCCATTCCATGTCTCTGGGAAGCTGCAGCATGGTTTTCAGCCAGCCCATGGTGCAGAGCACAGTCAGCATCCAGCAGATCCACGGCTGCACACACTCACCTCCCTGCAGTGCCAAGAGAGCTGCTCCAGCCACAGGATGAAGATAACTGCACTGCTGGGCAGTTTCTGAGGCCTTTTGTGGGCTTTAAAATTATTTCTGAGTGGCTCTGGGTTGAAAGCGATACTCTAAGAAGAGTTAAACTACCAAGCACCAGCCCACTGGGCTGTCTTTGTGGCAATTGAGATAAAATCAATGACAAAGATTACTGAAAACATTTTATGCAGCTGCATCCAGTCAAACACACTCCAAGTGTAGAATTTTAAGCTTACACATAAGCCTGAAACAGGTTTGTGTAATCCACAGCTCAGATACCTCAATTTCTACAACACAGTATACACTCAGCAGTACTGACACCTCATCAAAATACACTTTTAAATCTTCAGATTACAAGATCCAATACCAATTAAGGACGTGTACTCACACAGGTTACTTTTCGGTAGATTTGAGCAGCATTCTGGCATTCTGAGTAAGGGTATTCTGAGGTAGCCATTTCCAGCATGCACATTCCAAACGCGTAGACATCCACAGACTCATCATAGTGTTCCTCATACATTTCTGGGGCCATGAACTCTGGTGTACCTACACGGACACACAAAGAAAATGTTGATTTTTTACAGGAGTCTGAATGGCTTTAACCACGAGCTTTTTCACCTGTAGGAAGTGTGCCCAGTACACCTGTGTATAGGTGCATGCAAGATTATTTCAAAAGAGCTCAAGCATCCCCCAGGCAGGAAATCCAAGGTCAACACACACATTTCCATGTCCATGGCTTGCTGGTAATAATCCAAAGGGGGGAAGCAGAGTGGGGAGCAGGGGGAAGAAAAAGTATGAAAAATTTCAAAAATGAACAAGAAAATGAGCTTTGGCTCATTTCCAGCCCTTAGTGGAAGTGGTGGAATGGTTTCTGTCTGGCTGGAGAGAAGGATGCGTACAGGTCTGGGAAGGTGAAAAGGGGAGAAGAACCAAGAACCTTCACTCTTGTTTTCAGCAGTGCAAATTTGCATTTTTTTGTTTCCTCCAGAAATACAGAGTAACCACCAGCAGACACAGCACTCTGAAAGCCAGAAGTATCACAAATCACCTACAGAGTCATGCACGAAACATCAAACCTAATTCTGTCACTGGTTTAGTGGAACAAATCAATGAGGCTACTCACAGAACGAGGTCCTACTCAATAGGGATCAGGGTGTCAGGAATCTGATGCAACTGGGTAAATATGAAGTGAGGTACTGAGAGCTGCAGCTTGGGGACAAGCAGCAACCTCGAACACCTGCAACACTTGCTCAGCAATCTACTCTGAAAAGGGGGGCTTATAAAGCAAAACAAGACAACTATTAACACTTGGGTAGTCCATTCCAGGAACTGTATCTCAATCTGTAATTCATGCTTAGGAGTAATGACTAGTTTATTTGCTTTTTACATCTAGAAAAGATGAAGGAAGAGAGATCAAGGCAGTGGTGTGTCGAGGGACAGGAGCAGCAAGCTGCTAGGATGCCAAAAAGAGAGTGGCAGATCTTGGACCATGAGATAGACCCAGATAAACTCTGCCTGTCCAGCCTCAGCACCCAAACTGCCCCTAGTCCTGGCAGATCCCTTCAGTGCTTTGTTATGACATCTCTGACCAGCAGCAAAAGCACAACTGTAATTAAAGTAACATATAATCAGAAAAAATAGTTCTGGCATATAGAATCCCAGGATGGTTTGGATTGGACGGTAACCTAAAGATCATCTCATCCACCCCCTGCCACAGGCAGGGACACCTTCTACTGTCCCAGGGTGCTCCCAGCCCCGTCCAGCCTGGCCTTGGACACTGCCAGGGATCCAGGGGCAGCCACAGCTGCTCTGGGCACCCTGTGCCAGGGCCTCCCCACCCTCACAAGGAACATGTTTCTTCCTTATATCTAATCTAGATCTCCCCTCCTCCAGTTACAAGCCATCACCCAAGTCCCTAAAGAAACTGAAGAAGCCCCATCCCTGGACAGGCTGGACAGAGCTTGGAGCAAGTGGTCTAAGTGAAAGGTGCCCCAGCCATGACAGACAAGATGATCTTTAAGATCCCTTCAAATCCAAACCATTCTAGGATTCTCTGATTTGTCCTAAACTCCTTTTTAATGGCAACATAAAGGACAACCATCAAAATTAGGGTCTGCTTTGGCACATAATTCTGAAGTAGACTTGGCCTAACTCACGAACAAGCATTTTTGTAAAATTAATTTTGCAAAATTCAGGATTGATCTCTTCCCTTGTCTATCTTCATTCCACCTCGAAGACACTCATTCCTCCAGCCCCAGCAAATCAGCCAGACCCATGTCATGGAGGCTCAACACAGTCCCTCTCTCCCAGCTGTCACCAAGGCAGCAGCTGCTGCTCAGAAAGGGTTAACAGCTGCCACAGGGAATGATTTTGGAGCTGCCGTGCTTTAGAAGGAACACAACTCAGCAGCAGGAGTGAATCTTATTAATTACAGAGCATTTAAAACAAATCTGAAAAAGTGATAGCAATAGTCTAAGAAGCAAATGGAAATCTTGGCACCATTCCAAAACAGGGCAAAAATGACATTTTCCCCTGTTCCCTGAGGTGGAAAGGAATACCTACAAGCACCCTTCAACATAACAGCCCACCTACACATGAAGCTGTTCAGCATCCACTCAGCTGCTCCTGGCCGGAGGGTTTGCCCTGGCTCGGCTCCCACTGCAAGGTCAGGCCAGCGCCGGATCGGACGCAGCAAGGCCAGACCTGGAGCTCGGCCATACTGCCGTTATCCCTTCAAGCCAACATAAAATTGCAGCTACTAATATGCCTTCAAAGCTACTACCTCTGCAGAGGGGGCAGAATTACCCATCACCAGTGTTTCCAAGCCTTCTTAATTCTCTCCTTGGAGCAGTACTACTCATGAAAATTATAAGTTCAGTTTTACTGCCAAAATGAATGCAGCTGCTTTGCCAACATCCTGCAGCCCTTCCAGTATCAAATTCCTTTTAGACATGAGTGTATTTTGATGGTGTTCTGTTCACAACTGATTCTACAAAAACCTGTACTAGTATTACTAATATTCTTATCAATATTGGTATTACTGATATTACTCCTTGTATTGGTACTACTGATACTATTCCCAGTATGGCACTGATGTTATTCCCAGTATTGGTACTTCTGGAATTATTCCCAATATTGGTATTACTTATATTATTCCCAGTATTGCTATTATTGATATTATTCCATAATGTCCCATGAACAATTGTTTAGGGCCGTCCCCCCTGTCCTATCACTGCAAGACCCTGCAAAATGTCCCTCTCCTCCCTTCTTGTAGGCCCTTTTAGGTGCTGAAAGTAATTGAAGTGAAAAATGCTTTACATTTTGTACCTACTGTTATTTTTTTTTAGTAATTTGCAGGCTTGGTTTCAGCAGACCCCACCAGGCCAGCGTGGCAGCAGGACTGGTGCTGCAGCCTGCCCTGCCAGTGCCCCAGTGCTGGGATATGATGTTCCAGCTCCCCACAATCTCCCCAGAGAGGAGACCAGCACCACAGTCTCAACCTTCAGCATCAGCAACCGGCCCCATCCAGCACTGCTGGAGACACAAAGTATCCCAGGGCTTTCCCAGGCTCCTACAGCGCTCCCTTGCTCAGGAGAGCACAGGGCATCCTTCCACTTCCCTGTGCTTTCGGTTCTCCCTCCAACCAGGCACTGAGCCCATTCTCAAAGGACACACAAGCTGCTGAACCCTCGCTATTCCTTGTGAAGGAGAGGGAAGGATTTGTGGATATCAAGTAATTTCCACTTAAATTTCCACTTAAAGAGCTAGGAAAAAATTGTTTTACCATTGTGATGCAGGAGGAAGGAGAAGAGGAAGTTACGATACCATTACCTACTGATTCCCACTTTTACAGTGGTATAAAGGCAACAGTCCCAAACCCACTTTAACCTCCACTACCAATCTGCAACTTAAAAACCACTACAGCAAAATGGCAAAGGAAGATGTTAAACAGACAGCCACGATACTGGCTGAGGGAAGCCAAGGAGAACAGGAGCATTACCTATTACACTTTTGGCAAATGAAGCTCTCTTGAGTGTTGCCAGACCCAAGTCTCCTATTTTCACAGATCCAGTTGGTCCAGTAATAAAAATATTGTCACATTTCAAGTCTCTGTGAATTATTGGTGGAGTTCTTGTGTGCAAGAAAAGAAGACCCTTCAGGATTTGCCGACACCAACTCCGCAGGACTTTAGGTTTCATCACTTTAAATCTCTTCAGATACCTAGAGCACAACATACACACAAGTGGGTATAAAGGAAGTGAAAACATTTTATTAGAGATTTGAGGGGTTTAACAGCTGAAACTCTATTATGGATAAAAGCCCCTTATTAGATGCCACAAGAGCAGCACAGAAATATCCCAAAATTGAAAGAAATAGATCTTTTCAAAGCAGGAATTAGAGCATTCAGTTTTAGGGAGGATGATAATAAGCATTTTTGGTGCAAATGCAACCAAATATTTTGAAGCCTAATAGTTCAGCAATTCATTTCATGCAGAGAACAGCTTTAGAATATGTTCATATATTCAAATCAGTTTAATTTTAGCCGCAAGACTTTGACTTTTTTACCATGCCTCTGCATTTCCTTCCATTTACCTGAAGCGCTGGTCGGGAGGGGACATTTGGGGAAGATGTAGGGCCTGCTAATGCACTGGCAGAGTAGCACACCAGCTGAGTACTGCTCCTATTGGGGCTGAAAATCTGTTCCAGAATTCATGCCAACTGCTTTATTTCAACCTTAACAAGACTGTCAGTACCAGAAGCTATTAATTAATATTGATTAGGAGATAACCCAGGGCACCTTCAGCTTCTAAGAGATTCCACCGTTCAAGTGCTATTCCATTTGAAGTCCCTAACAAAACATGCAAATACAAGCACAAAAGCAAGCACAAAACACACCCTGACAAATCCCAACATCACGGGCGGAAGATGAAACACGCCAGAGAACAGCTTCGAGTTATGAAACCGGGAAGCAGGCAGAAAGAGATGGAGGCCAAAATTCTGCCTGTCAAATTGCTGCAGTTCAAATGTGCGGACAAATGACAGACACCAGAGAACAGCTCCGTTTTTTGCTTTTATCTGGAGATGGCTTTTTTCAGCATATGAAAGTAGGATTTTGCTATAAATTTCTGCTGCTATTCTTAGCCCCCTTGCCGGGAGTGCAGTACTTACGTCTTCAGTGTTCCAGAGGTCATCAGCTCGGTAACCAGCACGATGCATCTTTTGCCTTTTGCACAGGATTCCCAGAAGTCATAAAACCTCACGATGTTTGGGTGCTGTAGACCTTTCAACATTTCTGCTTCCTCTTTAAATCTCTGCCTCTCCACTTTTGTGAGTTTTCTGTCCTGTAAGCCAAAACGAGACATTATTATTAGTGATGGACAAAAATAAAGGCTCTGCATTGCCAGAGTATTCAGAATTTTAGATTTGTTTTGTGCTTGTGTCAAGAGCAATTATAAAATCTTTTATGTAAGAGAGGAGCAGTGTGTATGAACTGGGGCACTCGGCCTAAATCCAGCATCAAGAAGACAAAGAGATGCCTGTGCTATGCCATACTCATGACAGCACTAATATTTCAGGCACCATGAACACACCCGTGGCACGATGGATCAACCCTCAGCTATTTCTTCATATTTGGGTGTTGTGAGGCTTGTTATCCAAGGGATTAATACCCACAAAACATCATTTCCAGGTACAAACGTTCTCATGGCCTGGACAGCTCCCACAGCTGCTCCTGGGATGCTCTGGCACAGACCACCAGCTGAGGTCCCTGCTCACCACACTGGGCTCTACAGCCCATCCTGTTTACCTCAGGATAAATTAAAACCCTATCACCTTCCAAATATACCCAAACACATCAATTTTTCTATGTGTTTGCTGTTCTGCTTCATTTTACAGACTTCTCCCTTCTTTTTGGTAAAGGAAGTGTTTCAGCTTTTTCCACAGGCTGCATATGCATGGAAATCCTTTAGATTAGAAATGTGAAAATGTCACGTTCTGCTACTCTGGTTTTCCCAGAGAAATTTCAGGACATTCCCCATAAGCTCCGGGCTGTGCCGTGACCCTGCCCAGCACCTGCAGAGCCTCTCTGCCTCTCCCATGGCTCTGGAGAAGCTCTGGGGCTGCCTGAACCTCACCAGCACATGGAGACCTCCAACAGGCAGCTTGGACACTCGCTCCAACTCCTTAGGATGATGGAACAGAGCAGCAAGGAAGTTCCACCCCAGACCCCACCATTGTGCCTGCCCTGCTTGCCTGCCTTGGCCAAAGCACTGCCCACCCCTGCCCTAGAAATGGAGCTTTTGGGGTCTTCAGAAGGTGCTCTTACTCAGAGAGACAAAGGCTCACCAATCACCAAGATTAATTTGTTCATATTTTAACCTCAGACATCTTCCTTCTCTCAAGTCACTTAGGCACGTCTATAGGAGCTGTACTCCTACATACACGGAGTGAATTAAACAGGAACACAGATGACTTGCAGCCAAGATGCAAACGGATCAGCCACCACCGTTTCCACAGCCTGCCCTCACCCACAACCCCAGAGAGCTCAAGCAGGGAATGAGAATTCCCATGGCTACAAACAAGTCAGCCTCACACAGACACTTCATCAGAGGAAACACAGGCTTGGAACCGTGATTTGGCTCTTGGTGGATGACAAAACCCTGCCACAGTGCTGTGCGTGCATGAGGGAAGTGTTTCCCCTGGAACTGGGGATATTGAGGGGGTTCTCCATTCCCTCTGCGATCTGTGGAGCAGCATCGGAGCAAACACTGCCCGAGCAGCAGCAGCCCTTGGGCTGGGCAGTGCAGGGTGCCCTGTGGTGACCAGGCCTGGGTGCCCAGGGCAGCCAGAAGCACCCCATGCCCCACGGGGACAGCAGCACACAGAATGCCCTCAGCCAAGTCAGGCAGCACCAGCTGCCTTTTTTCTGAAGAAAAAAAAAAAAAAGGCTGTCTAACGAGTCAGGCAAGAAGAGCCACAGAATTGATCTCAAATCCATCACTTCTTCCCTACTGCTGAGTTTCCTTCTAATTTAAAACCTGTAGAATAAATCAGACACACTGCTGTTAGGGAGAGGAAGCAAGTCCCTGTGCAAGGCAGGAAAAGCAGAATGGGAGCTGGCAGAGAAAAGGAAAAGTGGCCACACAGATCCCGCAGATTTGCAAAAACTTTCCAAGTTAAAAAAACAAAAGGTTTACCACAGTCCTTGACTCTCATTTCCAGGTTTTTGAGTACTGTAAGAACTTTTTCACTGCTACTTTATTGGCAACTTTTAAAACTAGCCTTCAGCAGACAACCATATTCTGTATATTCTACCTATTACAAGGCTCATTTTGGCAACTACAACAAAGTGATTCTGGAAGACAAATGTGTTTTATTTGTAATTACGGTAGAAAAAAATATGGATTTTTTTCATCAGATTGATATCTGAGCATTGTTTTCCAGCTGGAGAGGCAAGGCGAGGGCCAGGGCAGAGCAGCCACTCCTGCGGCTGCAGCCTCCACCACGGGAGGGGTCTGTGGTGCCATCAGGGCTCAACCAGTCTCCTCTAAATTCCTCCAGGCTGAACCTGACACATGAGTCGCTGGCAAAAATATAAGTTGATTCTAAAAAGGCTTAAGGGTTGAAGTGTTTTCCTCTTTGAAGCAGCAGAAACACCTGTTTAACTGCATGACTCACTTGGGGCTTAATCCAAACCCAAGAAACCTTCACTGGGGTCACAAAAACTTATTCCCCATCATATAATCCACACAAGGAGAAATGTCCTCATCCTGAAGCTGAGGGTGTAAGCCTGAAACAACCTCCAGGCATTACATTTTCAGATAGAGAACAGGATTGTTTGGAAAAGTCATGACAAAGAAAGGTAATCAGACTCATGGAATAGTTTGGGTTGGAAGGGGCCCTAAAGATCATCTGATTCCAACTCCCCACCACAGACAGGGATGCCTTCCACTAGATCAGGTTGCTTCAAGCCCCATGCGTCCTGGCTCAAATCCACTCAACCGGATTTAAGGCATCCTTTGCATAACTCAAATTTATCAAAGTTTGGAGGAATAAATCGAGTTTCCAGATTCATCCAAGGAGTCACAACCTCCGTGCTCTCTGATGCAGCAGGTGTTTTCACTGCTGGACTGGAAGCTTGGGGATACCAAGTTACACACGACAGCCCTGGTCCTCCATGGTTTCCCACATCTAACAGTAGCATCACACGGAGTGACAAACCAGCTGATGATGAAGAAGATGCTGATGATGATGAAGATGCTCTGTCTGCTACACTGTGTTCAGGGCACTACTGCTACCCTGGCCCTCCTCCAGGCATGAGCCCTGAAACTCAGAAAACATTCTTCTCAGTGTGATTCGGGTGGTATCAGTATCAGTTTGCAGGCACTGACACAGTTTCCCTCATTTTAAGACATTCACACCTCTCGGCTTTTTCCCTCCTTGCTGGGACACAGAGTCCAGGCTCCAGAGGTGACATTGTAATTCCATTTCAAAGAACTGAAAGCTGCTCAAGTCTACTGCTCAGCACCAAGGTAAAATAAAATGCAGCCACAGCTGGGCAACCTGTGCCAGGGCCTCACCAACCTCACAGTAACATGTGTCTTCTGTGAGGGTGGGGAGGCCCTGGCACAGGGTGCCCAGAGCAGCTGTGGCTGCCCCTGGATCCCTAGCAGCATCCCAGGCCAGGCTAAACAGGGCTTGGAGCAGCCTAGGACAGTGGAAGGTGTCCCTGCCCATAGCAAGGGGTGGATGAGATGGGATTTAAGGTCTCTTCCAACCCAAATCATTCTGTGATTCCACGAATTTCCGATTGGCACTTTACACCCTCAATCTCGGTAAATCCCACACCCATTCACAGTGGATTAACATAATGTTTGCAGCAGGAAGATACAAAGAAGTGAATATCCTATCTATAATCAAAGTTCTGCTAATCCAACACATGTATGTTCCCTGCTTCTCCCTACTCATCACAAGCAGGGCAAAAAATGCCTCCTTCTGTTAATATAAAATCTATCCCTTCATTAAGTTCGTTAGTGGGGAACAACAGCAAAAACAGGAATTAGTAAGTAAATGTGTTAACAAAAGGAAAGGGAAAACTTACAAATTAAATTTCTGGAATGGCACCCAAATTAACAGCAGGAACATGTTCAGTTAGTCATCCCCAAGCATCATTTCCTACAGGTTGTAACATATGGGCTCTGACTAAGGATCTGAAAATTATACAAGCAGGAGACTGGCTTTCACCTGAGCCTTCTGAAGATTTCCAAGATTAACAAACTAGGTCAAGTTTCTTGCCTAATTCCTTGTGAGGGGTGAACAGATTTGGGAATCAACTCCATCCTCCCACCATGAAGAAAGAGGTTCTTGCAAATAAGAGTACACAGATTTTTCACATTCAATGCATAGACCCATGTAGGAGCTGTTGCCAAATAAAAAGCTGTGCTGCTTTGCAGTCTCTCAGAATTTTTTAAATTTTCTCCTTTTCAAGTCTTGAATTTTCACTAATGTTAGAAAATTTTAAACTACTTTAAGCACTTGGATATCTTACCTACTTCCTGGCCCAAGGACTTCTGTGTCTGGCTAGTCTATAAATACTGCTTTCTTGAGAGTTTTGTGTTTAAATTCTAAAACTGCCATAGCTGCATTTACTGATGGTTATTTAACTTTGTCTCATTTTGAACAGATGAAGGCCTGTCTGTAGGGCAAGTAGGAGCATTAGGTCAGCAAACGAGGGCAGGGCTCACCTCTATCACG
Organism: Daphoenositta chrysoptera; assembly: GCA_013397915.1. NCBI lineage: Eukaryota > Metazoa > Chordata > Aves > Passeriformes > Daphoenositta > Daphoenositta chrysoptera. The sequence goes on from VZRO01000368.1 coordinate 76,615, forward strand.
CAGAAGCTGTAACATCCCTGACCCACATTAGCGATGAAGATAGAAAAACCAGAGGCACTTCTGACCCAGGGACAGAAATCAAACACCTACATCAGCAGAATGAACATCTGTTCAGACCATTTCAGTCTCACATCTGCATTCCAAGTACGTACTTTTGCTCATGTACCGCAACTCCTCCCCTAATAAGTGATGGCCTCGAGTATTAAATCAGTCATGGGACCCACTGCCAGCTGTCTGCTGTGGAACTGCCTGTCGGTTTCCATGGATTTATGGACAGGAGCACAGTTCTGCCCTCATGTACCACCGCTATGTCTTTAGTATTATCCTGCCTATGCGATAAACGTTAATAGCATCCAGGACCTTCCATGCCTGTACACTCAGCTATAAGCACGTATCACTTAGAGCAATCCTAAAGGATAAAATTCCCTCCCTGTGAACAAACAGCAGATGCCATCAGCCAACTTGCAAATCAAGAAAAATAAAAATGTACAGCTTCATTCCCTATCAGAATCCAGCCAACATTCTTCTTCACTAAGTCACCCTCAGCGAAGTTACAGCCTGCTATTTGTCAGCGGCACTAGTGAAGCGCAGGGAGGTTTCCCAGGGGGAACTCATTTTCCAAAGGCATAAAAGCAGTCCTTGTCCCCATGGATACTCACAATTCAGTGAACAGGAGCTGTGGAACTGGCTGAGGAAGATTTACTTATTTGCCTGAGTCATTGCTAGCAATCTATAGAAAATTAGGAGTTGAATTCAGACCTTTATGGCTAAATTTGGCACAGTAGAAAAGGCTGAGTGTGCTTTTTTGCTGGATGCAATTACAGCTTGCTGCTTTCTAAATTGATTAAGGCACATGTCAAAGCCTTACAGCAGAGGAATGCTGGGATTCACATCTACTGAACCTCAGAACTTCAGCAGCTCATCCTGCAAGGGCAGGAGCAATGGCAGTCAGTACCCCAAATCTCCAATCCCAACTCAAGAGCCACAAAAACACCCAAGAAACCCAACACCACGGGCAGAGTGTGTTTTACAGGTGAAAACCTCCCCCAACATAACCACACCATGAAAACCGATGCTTAAACAAAAAAAGTTCTTTGTCATGAGCAATTGAATTAATTTCAGGTAGCACCTCCTTAACTTCCTTAATTACCAGTGCTTCACAGGCTTCACATAAGCTTGTGACTGCAGATGAAATACCAAGTTCTGACTTGCCTCACAAAACACCTTTTTCAAAGGAAACTCTGAAATCAATGTGTGAAAAAAGCTGGACAAACTCTGCAACACCAGATCCCCTCTGAAAGGAAAAAGCCCTAACCACAAAAAAAAAAACCACTTCAGGGATGTCATGAGAACCTGTTGTTTCAGTATTTTCTGGAATCCCTTCTGAGCCCAGCATTCACTGAAGTTTAAACAATAATCAATTGTGTTTTTAAAAAGCGTTTTGCTTCACCTACTTCCTGTAATCCATAAACACAGTAACTGGGCAGGTAAATTACCCTCACTCCGGTGCTGGACTTGTCAGCACAGGAGGGATGCTCCAGCCATCCCTTGGAGGCTCAATCCTGGGCTGGCCCACAGCAGGAGTGGAGAGAGACATTTCAGTGCTACTGCCTAAAAAATCACCTTCAGAGAGATGGAAAGGGATGGGGAGGAGCCAGAGAGATTCCACTGCGCTTGAAGGGCTGTGCTTCCCAGTGTGCTGAGACCATTAAAACTTGTTCAAACACCAGTCCAGCAGCAGGGGCTTGCATGCTGAGAGGAGCCATCCCCTCTGTGCTTCTTCCGTCTTACCTCCTTACTCTAGGGCAGTTTTCCATTAACTTATTTTATAGGTAAGAAATTCCCTTAAATTTTCTGGTCTAGTGGAAGGTCATGGAGGTTGGAAGATGATCTCTGGGGACCCTTACGACTCAAACCGTTTAAGGATTGTTTGATTCTCTTTTCCCTGTGTTTGCTATACAGACATGGTATTTTTCCTAAAGAAGAGAGATGCCACCCCTTGCCCACCAGAGATGCCCTACCACCCTCTGCAGCCTGCCAGGAGGCACCAAACCCGTTGCTATTCACCCAGTGTTACCCAACAGTGTTCAAACATTAATTCTCCCTTGGCCAATGAGCTTTGCCAACCAAAGTTAACACAGTATGAAGAATTAGCAGAACAAGCAAAGTTTGATTTAGCTTTGCTCTGGCAAATTTAATCTTGGGATGGCATTCAATCCTGCCTTTCGAACAAGCAAACAGCATTTTCATCCCATTATTGCTACCATTCCCATCTTGTTATAACCTAGTAATTGCATACTTCCATCTGTGAAACACTCTTAAAGCTAAATATTCTTACCAGTGAATTAATCATAAACCACCAGGAGCCCTAAGCAGGGAACAGGATGCTCAGCTGGTCTCAGACCATGGTTTAGGAATGGTACTTCCCAGTTCAGTTCCCCACCAGGACTCCCCAAGCCATACGCTGCTTTCTCTCGCTCCCATTTTCCCCCTGCTCCCCCACGGCAGGATGGAGAGTAGAATATGTATTTCCTGTCTCCCAAACAAAGCCCTTGGACTGTGTTGCATTTGTCAGAGAACCCCAGGTTAGGCAGCCTTAACAGTCCTAGAAGATAAGCACAGAACAGCCCTTCAGGCTTTGTCATGGCATCCCCTGAAGGGTGGGTCTTCAGTTACAGACTAAGTACATTTATTTTAGGAAACTACCTCTTAGAAGTTCAAATTAGTAAGAAAAAACACCACAAACCCACAAAACATTCCAAGATTCCTACCAAACCAGACAGATGGAGTAAACTGTAGGCGAGATTTTCCAAGTTCCTCAGATCATTGTTCCTACACAGCAGTGAATACACCTCTAATGCAATCACTTTTCTCACAAAATCACCTCATGTCACATAAAAGCAGCACTCAAAAGCCATTTCTCACTTGCTTCTGTGCTGAACCCAGGAGAGCATTGAGCATGAGAAGAACCCCTTGATCACAGAATCTCCTGAGTTGGGACGAACCTACAAAGCTCACCCAGTCCAACCCCTGGCCCTGCACAGACACCCCAAAACTCCTACCCTGGGCACCTCTGGAAGCGGTGTCCAAACGCTCCTGGAGCTCTGGCAGCCTTTGGGACGGGACCATTCCCTGGGGAGACTGGGCAGTACCCAGCACCCTCGGGGGGAAGAACCTTTCCCTGATCTCCAGCCTGACCCTCCCCTGGCACAGCTCCATGCTGGTCATGCAGGTCCTATTATTGGTCACCAGAGGCAAGAGATCAGTGCCTGTCCCCTCTCCTGTTCCTTGGGAGGAAGCTGCAGACCACAATAAGGTCTCTCATCATCACCATCATCAGTCTCGCGGGCCAGAGCTGCAGCAGCCACCTCCAGCTCCCTGTGCAGGAGAACATCTTGTACCACCCATGTCTTTTATCACCCCAATGACTGCAGCATTATTGAGCTGGACATATTTTATCTTGATCCCAGTGAAGAGCTGTCCTGGTGCCAGGCAAGCATGGAGAACTTGCCCACACAGCCTTCAGTTCAGCATCTCAGAACTTTTCACGTCCTTGTTTCCACAAAGCATGTAAGATCGACCAAGTTCACACGTGCCTTTATACAGACATGCTGGACTTAATTATACTGAGGGACAGGAATGTAAAATAGCTAGAAAACAGTAAAGTCATAGGTTCTTGCACAGATCTTAATTTAAACTCCAACAGTGGCTTAATGGATCCTGGGAAGAAACTTTCTCAGTTCTTCCCTCACACTGCGGCCTGCTGAGCCTCCTACACCAAGTCATTTAATGTGTCTGTGCCCACGGTTTGCATTTCTAAGGCACACAGAAAAAGGATAAGGAGTTTCTCAGTGCACCCTGGAGATCTGTGGAAGAGCAGCACTCTAGCCAGCAGTATCGAGAGCTCTTCTCATGCCAGCCTGCTTCTAGTTTTAGCTAGGGACCTTTGGGGGTAAAATACAAGAAAATATTCCTTTAACATAATTTTCTCCTTCTGTTTTGAAAAAAAACATCCTTGCAGAGGGCCATATAATTGCAAATACTCAACTTCCCAGGGAATGTCCAAGGCCAGGTTGGACAGGTCCTGGAGTGACCTGGTCTAATGGAAGGTGTTCCTGCCTATGGCAAGGGGCGCAACAGGATGAACTGTAAAGTCTCTTCTAATCCAAACCATCCTGTTATTCCATGATTCTATAAACTCCTGCACCCGGAAAGTCCTGAGCCTCAGAGGCTCTGGAGCTGCTCCAGGAACACTCTGCTATTGTTCCAGCCCTGCTCCACAGCACGCAGCACCCAAGAAAGGACCAACTGCTCACTGCTGCTGCTGGAGGTAAAATTAAAAAGAAAAGATGTGTGGGAAGAATATAGCGTGGAGACAAAGGAAAAAGCCAGCAGCCCATTCTTTCTGCTCTAACAACTCAAGAGACTGGACAAGCATTCCTGGCAGCAACGCTTGCAAAAAGCTCTGGGAAAGTGAGGAGAGGGACCTTTCACTGTCACAAAGCCATTCTTCAGATTGGGGTATCCCAGCTCCTAAATATTTAACAGAGCCATGTGTCTGGAGTTTGAAAATGACTTCCTAGGGAACATTTCTAAGTGCTGAAAAGAAGCTGTCACTTCTGGTGCATTCCTAACACCACTTGAAAACCTGTTAGAAAACACTCCAAGGCAAATGCTGCACTCCCAAACAGGAGTCTCCGATAATGGGTAGGAATTAAGCTGAAAGCATCACATAGTAACAAAATAGTTCCTTTTTCTTACTTTTCCCTCCTGCAAAGCGTGACATTCTATAGGCCTGATCAAAAGAATAACAGGAGCTTGTCAACTAAAACATACTAATAGGTAAAAATTGAACTCCCCATCCCTTGGACAGCAAGGCATAAAAGGGTAACATCAACACGTGTATGTGAGAAACAGATCTGGGCCATTTTCCAACGAGATTAGATGTTTGGGTTAATAAAGACAATAACACTGACATAATAAACACAGATTTCTGCAATGCATTTGCTTCACATTAAGAACTATAATGAAACAGAAAATATCAGTTCACATAAATTAATTAAAAATTGGCTAAGCAATAAAAATACACATCCTTGAGGATTTTCATGAGGTTTTGCAGGGCTCAGGTTTTATGCTAACAAAGTGATCTGCATTTTCACAATGAACTGTGGAAAAGAGCCCATCATTAGTAACAAATGCTACACTTAGGCTTCTTGTGTAAACTGCATGTGAGCAGCCCAACAATGCTGGGGCTGGACAGCCAGCCTGGCCACGGACTGATCCCAGCAGGGCCAGGGATGCAGCACAAGAGCTGGACAGTCAGCCTGGCCGTGGACTGATCCCAAGGGGAATTGTGCCCTAAGCACAGACCCAGCTTTAGGGATGGGCTGTGAAAAGCAGTGAAGCGCTGGGCCATGCTGTCCATGCTCAAGGAGTTCAGGCTGCACAGTTCACCTGAGAGTGCCAGGGATTACCAGAGTCAGTGAAGAAACTCTTACAAAGCAAAGCACATTGAGGAGGCTCCATCAGACAACCACAGCAGTACTTGGTGACTTAAGTGTGTGCAACCATTCTGTTGCAGCCCCACTTATGTTACAAGACACATGATCTTGGCTACAGCCCAAAAAACTAATTCCAATGGCTGTTATCAAATGCAAACAAGAAAGTTCAAATCTTGGCTAGACAGGACCTATGAAAACATAAAGTCAGCAGCCCCAAATCTAAACACATGTAATCAATGCTCAGTGATAGGAATCCCTGCAGCCCATCATGACAAGAATTTGAAAACTGGATAAGCAAAAAAAAAACCCAACCAAAACAACCCTCGTCTTATACTCTCAGATTTCCAACTGGTGGGCACAGACACATCCTTATGAGTTGGTGTGTTCAAACTCCTTGATCACAGCTGTTTAGTAATTTAAAATCTGTGGCCTACAGCAGTATGGATTTTATAATGTGATGCAAGAATTATTACCTGGACTGTAACAAACAACATCAGACAGAGACACTACAGAAAGCACCAATAATCAGGAAACAATACATATAATTTTCTGAAAGACTTCAAGAACAGAATCACAGAATGGGTTGGGTTGGAAGGGACCTTAAAGATCACCTTGTTCCCCTACCATGGGCAGGGACACCTTCTACTGTCCCAGGCTGCTCCAAGCCCCGTCCAACCTGGCCTGGGACACTTCCACATATCCAGGGGCAGCCACAGCTTCTCTGAGAAACCTCTTCCAGGGCCTGACCACCCTCACAGGGAACAATTCCTTCCCAATATCCTACCCATCCCTGCCCTCCGGCAGTGGGAAGCCATTCCCTGTGTCCTGTCCCTCCAGCCCTTGTGCCCAGTCCCTCTCCAGCTCTTCTGGAGCCCCTTTAGGCCCTGCAAGGGGCTCTGAGCTCTCCCTGGAGCCTTCTCCTCTCCAAGTGAACACCCCCAGCTCTCCCAGCCTCGCTCCAGAGCAGAGGGGCTCCAGCCCTGGAGCAGCTCCGGGGCCTCTGGCCTCTCTCCAGCAGCTCCACATCGTTCTCATGCTGAGTGCCATGTTCCAGGTCCTACCAGAGCAGACCAGAGGGGGAGACTCCTCTCCCTTGACCTGTTAGTGACACAGTCCAGGACCCAGATGGCTTCAGAATACTCAAAAGACTTTCAAATGGGAAAACTAGGTTATGGAAAAGAACTGCCTGGTAGTTTGAGCTTGTCCTGGGTTGCAGTGTATTCTATTACCATCTACATGAGCTGTTGAAACCAGGTGGGTGGTGTTCCTTGCCTCCGCCCCCTGGACTATCTTCTGTTAAATGGCCCATCAAGGTTTTGCCACATGACTCATAGATAACTCCCTCCAGACTATCTTCTGTTAATGGCCCATCAAGGCCTTGCCAGTGACTGACAAAATTACATCATCCCATTGTGAGATGCTCCACCCNCTGACTTGGGAGTGTCTCACTGATTTGTTTTCAAACCTTGACAGAGCTTCATTCTCAGGCTTCATGGAGTAGTGCAAGAAGATAGTGTTTACAGAGACTATTTGCCAAAAAAGGTTTGTTGTATGTTTGATCACATATTGTTTCCTACATTCATAAAACCCAATACTATTTGTAAAAACATGCAGAAACCGTCCACTCTCTGTTCTCTCTCTCCCACAAAACACTCAGCTGAGAGGAAAACAATGCAAAAGCTGACATTACCAACTCCCTAAAGAGGGGGATCTGAAAAGATGACATTGCTCTTGGCTACCTTGGCAGTAGAGGTAGCAAAGCAAACAAAAAAATCCTTTCCCTCTGCCCGGTGTTTGACTTTAGGCACACTAACCAGGTACTGTGGAACTGAAGAACCCACCCCCAGAGAAACAGCCCAGCAGAAGGATCTGCCCTCCTCTATCAATTTCAGTATATAAAAGGACTAAAATCTCTTCAAATTAAACAGCTGAAGAAAAAAAACAGTAGTGCATACACATATCATATTACTTGGAGTGAACACCACTTCATTTGATTGCTTGGATTTGTTATTTTGGGTTTTTTAAGAAAATTGCATTGCCAGCAAAATGTAGGGTTGAAGAACCATTGGGTTCAATGCACCTTAAAACAGTTCCACATTCAATCCATAAATAACATTACTGGTACACATTTTTGCTAAGGAGTTTTAAACAATAACTATTTTTTCTCTGATGATGGCTCTCTTTGCTCAGTAAAACTTTTAAAAAACAATACATCTTGAAAATAGCATCATGAAAAACATGGCTAGAAGTTAGGAGAAATGATGCAGGAACTATGCCTAGTTTTCATGTGACTTTAAAAGGTTTTGTAATTATTTTTTTAACTTTACAAAATTCAGGTACTTCATCTCTCCTTTAAGGCTTTTCTATTAATAAAGACTAATAAATATGCCCATTTAAGATTGCACAGGCTGGTCTCTCTGAGGTCCCTGTGATTGCATAGAATAAAAGCTTTTTCCTGCTGTGAAACAACAGCTTAATTACTAGTGAAAGAGAACCAGCAATTGGAGTAAGACTTTTTAAATTACCAGCAGTAACAGATGCTCACTGCACAGAATGTAAATACTGGGACTGTGTTTCCCACAGTCCCCAGGATAAGTGACAGGTGAGTGCATGAAAGGGCTCCCTCAGTCAACAAGTTATTGTGCAGTCTTGGGGAAAATGGTACTTGTACAGGAAAACAAAAGCACAGATGTCTGCAGCATGGGCTAGGAAAAAAGCAACCAGTGCATTGACCAGTTATCACTGGCAACTGCATTACCCTGGGAAAAAGAAATGTAGGATAGAACCTTGCAGGAAATGTTTGAGACAGTTACTGAAATCAAAAGCAAAATCGATACCCTCAAATGATTCTGATTCCCTCCCTCTCAACAGTCGCTGTTTCTGTCCAGCACTGCTGTAACCCGGACCCAGCCCTGCCATCCTCCCCCCCCTGCCCCAGCTGTCCTCACGCCCTGTCTAGCCCGTGAGTGCCCACGCTCCTGTGCCAGGGTAGCTCCTCAGCAGCCATAGGTGCAAAACATGAGGACCAGGCTGAGGATTGTCACACCTGATTTCCTTTTATAATGAGATGACCCTCCCAGCTGGTCAGGGGAAGCCAGTAGATGAAATCTTCTTGAATTTCAGTAACGCTTTCGATGCTGTCTCTCACAGGATCCTTCTCATAGGGATAATCTCCCGCTGGTGAAGTGTGTGTTTTGCATTGAATGCTTTTGTTCAGACTCTCTGGAGGGACACTGTCTAGCATCACTGCATGAGCATTCACAGCCTTCAACTTTAATATTTTCAGCCCTTTAAGTTATGCATTAAAACCCCCACTTTTTCTTTCTATTTATTCTTTTATAGTTTATTTCTTTACACATTTCCTACACAAATTTCAGCGAGACCTGTATTAATACAAGATACAGCAGAGAGAGACGAATTAATTTAATTTTAGAGTTTAATTCAACTCATCATTAGAGTAATCAGAAGTGTCTTGTCATCAATTCTTGCCCAATAGTTTGCCCAATGCCTTCCAAACTCTCCCAACATATCCTTTTTGTATATTGCAGAGGAAATGCAGGTAAGACACCATTATAAATAGCACAAATAAGGCATGAAAATGCCTTTACAGCTTACATAAGAGGGCAGGGCTGTCTTTAAAACTCACTGGTACATTAAAACCCAAGGCCATGTGCTCGCTTGTCATGGACTGTACCCAAGTACAAATCACACACAGGTTTCAGTCCACCTTAAAGTCCAGCTGAAGTCAGGAATAGCAGTTTGTGCTTTTCTGCACAGCTCATGCTGATGTATAGTTGTGGGGAAGGTACTGAAAAAGTTCAGAAAGCAGAGTTTAAATGAAAGGGGTTTTTTTTTGTTGTTGTTTAAAAAAAAAATTCATTGTGCAATGTGGCAGCTGTTTATCCTCGTGTGTACACACTATCAATGGGCTTCACTCCCTGAAAGTTGCCAGGGATTTCTGCACTTTCACACTCCTTTCCAAACAAAAGCTTTATTTCAGATCCTGTGCACTGCCTTAGTGTTCACTTCACATCCACACCAGTATCACCAAGGGTTTCACAAACACTAATTTTGCCAGGTCACAATTTTGGAGGAGGAGACAGATGCAGGGAGAAATGCCCAGCAGCCTGAACCCACCTGGGCTGTCCCTTTCTACACAGCTTCCACACACGTCTGTCCCACACAGGCAGAGATGTCAGCCTGAGCCCACCCTGCAAGCATCATCACCCAGAACAGTCTGGACTCACCGTGCATGTACAGTAAACTGACACACCCACGCTTGAGAGCAGGGCTTAGCACAGCCTGCCCACTCGCCTCACATCACGCAGGGAGCCCTCAGTTTTCTGGACAAAATGTACAGACTCATCAGGAGATGCCCATGGAAATTTGGGCACTTGACAGCTCTACTAACCTTGCAGGAAGCATACAGGAGCCCCGTTTTCTTCCTCCTGGTGGTACCCATACCTCCAAGCTCTTCATTCCACAAATCAGTACCCTGTCAGTGAGCCAGGCAGCACCAGATTGGACATACGACACTTCTGTGACTAAACATCATCTGCCTTCATGTGCCAAAGAATGATTCCACTCACAGACAGCCAGCACTACTCTCCAGAAGAGCACCAGTGATTCATGCCATTATTAAATAACACTGTTCATGTTCTGTTAACAGAAGCACAAGGACCCATTTTTGGTTAAGAAAACACTGTCAAGGTCCACTGGTTTAATTTCATCCTGAAATGGGAGCATATGGAAAATGCTGCCCTAGGGAATGATGGTATTCTCCACAACAGATGTTCTTGCCAAAGGAAACATTTGGAAGGAAAGCAGGTGTGATTGATGAGATGGTTCACAACTGTAAACCTTGGCCACAACAGCAACACCATTTCCATTTCATTTCAGGCTATATCAAGAAGAAAGAAAAGCAATTATATTACTGTAACAAAGTCAGGAAGGGAGGAGGGCAAACACACACTCATTCTGTGTCCTTACAGAAACCACACTGTGTGTTAAAATACTGCCTACTAAAACAGTAATAATTTAATAATCTTTCCAATAAAGTGCTATTATTTCACAGAAAAAAACCCTTCAACATAATGATACTACAGTAACCAATTTAGAGCTGATTTACCACTACAACAAATCAGATTAGTTCCTCTTTTGTTATTACTACTGTCTCTCTTTACCAGCCTTAAGTTAATAACCAACAATTTCTTCTAGTCTATTTACTTGGTTGCTTCACTAAATACACACTGAGCCAGGAACAGACCTACTCTCAAGAGACGAGGTTTTGTGGGAAAACAAGCATTAACCTCAGGGTTTTAGCCTCAGCCAAAAATGACACATTAACGCTTCGCTGCTTTTGAGATTTAAGTGTTGCATTTCTCCTCTGATATGACCAAACCCCACCATGTATGTCCTGACAGTAGTGGCACTAGCTTGACACTTTCAGATTATGCTGAGCAGAAAGTAGAAAGACACTCGATACAGCATCCTTGGGAAGACTGTGTTCTTACAAACAAGTAAGACCTTGGCAAATGCTTCAGACACAGCATTTTTAGAAGGTATCAAGATAAGGCTCCTTCATTCTGCAGGATTCTGTATGATGCGCTGTTACCCTTGCAAATTAAGTCATAGAAACACTGGCTGAAAACCTTTTTTCAACCCTGTCATTAAAAAAAAAAAAAAAAAAGAAAAAGAATCACCACTAGTAGGCTATTTAAAACAAGATCATAAAGACAGCAGGAAACACCAGCATCTACTGGGAACACCCTAACATCACTTCCACAGCTACAACAATGCAGCTTGATGAAGTAAGGATGGCAAAATTAGTTCACACATGACCCCATCACTTTGGGCTGGAAGGCAAATCCAGAGGAATGGCAAGACCCCAAGAGCCAGGGCCAGGCACCGATGCTGCCCTGCCCTGCTCTGAGGCTGCATGTTCTGGGCTGATGAGGCACCGTGATCATCTCTGCACACACTCTACCTGTGCAGAGCAACGTTTTGCTTAAAAACTGTCCAGACCCTCAGTGCTGGATAAACCACTCTCAGGCCACCTCAGTTTATCTCTGCTCTCAGGTTCAAGGCTCTGCTGGTATCAGACATTTGGGGTGAGTTTTCTGATTCTGAGCCTCCAGCTGTCACCAACAACTCCAACAAAAATCAAACGTATCAACAAGAGTGTAAATGCACAACCTGAGAGGCATCAAGGCTCATGAGCAGAAAAAGAGCATTTTCTTCTGGGTTTTTTTTTTTTTTTTAATAGGAAGAACTATCTGGAAAACAGAAATCTTTACTTTTACAGGTATGTTCAAAACTCAAGGGTTTGTACAGTTGCAAACTTGGCATGACTTCAGGATACTACAGACCTTTAAAAAAAAGGCAAAATCTCACAATTCAGAAGCAATATGAACACATAAAAAAGGTACTTACAAATTAAAGGGGGGGTTAATCTTTCTCTTTCTGAAGTTTCCACCTTGCACTTGTACAAGGTGTCGGACAAATCCTAAAAATTTTGACAATAAGCTCCTGACATTTGATAAAAGAGACAAGCAGTAGCACAAGGTCTTAGAAGAAAGAGATTCTTCCTGTGGAAGCCTTCTATGTGAGAACAACCATGGTCAAGTGCAGGACATGCCAGATAATCAATCTTGTTCATAAACTTCGCAACCCTCATATTAAAACAATCAGAATTCTTGCCATGTCACTCCTAAAGCAAAGCTGTGCTAAACCTTTACTCCTCCTCCTTGTTTAGTTTGCTGGAAACCAGTTGAGATGGAGTCTTTCTTGAGCCAACTTCATCCTCCAGCGTTCACAGCTCTCTCCCTTACAGTGACTTTTCCCTCCCTTGGCCTTTCTACAGGGTTGTTACAGACCTCTTGGCTTGCCAGGCTAACTGAGCTGAGGTCCAGCTGATGCCTTGAGAGGCTACCTAGAAACAGAGACTAGACAGGAATAAGGGAATAAAGGTCGGTATTTATTTAAAAGGCCTTCAAAGGTACACTCTGGGGAGCCAAGGGCTCCAAGCTGGACCCCAAGATGGACCCCAAGACGGACGATGAGTCATGAGTTCCCCACACCTTTATAGGTTTGGTCCATTTGCATATCAGCATAAATTCAGCAATTAAAACTTTAGCTACTGATGTCATTTCCCCCAGCTCGCCTACCTCCCCCTTCAGAGGCTTTGGGCCTGGACAGTTTGGGTGTCCTTGGGGAGCAGGCCCAGAGAGGCGTTGTTATGACTAGAGAGTTGAAGTTAGCAGGCCACAAGAAACTTCAGTGTTACACATTAGGCAATACAGGATTAGAAAAATATGAGTTAAAATCTAAGGCATCAAAGCCTCACTTTAGAAGCAAAGTTCTCCTTTCATTTACTCACTCTGGTAGCCCTTCATGATACGTTCTTCATTTTTTAAGACAACTGTCAGGGCAGCCCCCACATCCAGACAAGTCCCTGCTGCTCTTGGGTGCTCGATTCCTCTGTAGCAGAACAGGGACAGTTTTGTTGACTGGCTGTTATTTGCAGTTAGCCAGCATGAGTCTTACGTGATCTCAAACCAGTTCAACCCACTGTTTATGAAATAAATGCAAACAGAACCTGCCAATATATCAGTTTAAAGATGAGCTGACTATTCAGTTTAGGTTGGCTCCTCACCAAACTAAACCAAACTTATATTATCCATGTGCTGGTTGAAATCACAGTACTCACAGGACTGGCCATATCAATGTCAATGGAAACCTTGTGACATTGAGTGTGTGACTGGTGCCACAGGATAGAGTAAGAGAATTGCAGCAAGTGGATCTGGAAGTCACCAGGAAATATCACCAGTCTGCTCCCTTGCTCCAAGATAGGAGCAATGATTTTTAAATTATTCCTGACAGACCTGCACACAATGAGACAGCCTAAGGAATGTTTGTCAAAGCCTAACTGGTCTTAGTTAGAAAGGTCTCCCTGTTCTCCAACCTACATGTCCTTAGTTTCATTTTGAGCCCATTAATTATTTGCCTGTACATGGTGACCATTCGCTCAACTCCTCCTTTAAGAAAGTGTTTGGGTTTTTTTCAGATACTGTTCTTCAAATGGACAAACCATCTCTCACCACCAGCCATGTACCTGAGATCTCTCTGTGCTGCCATAACCACATGCTGGATTCTGAAGGACCAGCCCACATCTTTCTTGAAGTGAGACGCATGCAGTGGTTTGCACTGGATAGCACATGGCCAAGGGAAGTGCCCAACATTTTGTACAATAAGGTTGGGGAACATGATTTGGGAGCAGAGTTCATGGTTCACAACTCCCCTACTGATAGATATCCCCGCTTTTGGGAAGAGCAGAGCCCCAGCAGGTGTTCAACAGATTCTTAATTAAAATTAATCTGAAAAGCAGACATTGCATTGCAACATTCAGCAGCAGCTGAGGTTAACGTGAGTGCACAGACTGTGAGCCACAGGTTTAGCTCACCTGTGGGACCAGGTACACAATACAGCTCTAACTCATTTTCTGGTGCCCTCGCTCTGCCATGGAACCACAGCACAAGGCACTCCAGTTAGAAGGAAAATCCAGGAAAGGCTACAGGCACTGCAGCATTTGGGATATTAATCTTTCAACAGAAACAGTTTTTCAGAAAGGCCTGAAAAAGCTCATGCATCCCAATTAGATACATCCCTCCTAAAGCAACACCTCAGAGGAAGTTCTGCATCCTCCTCTCCCAGCAACTGTGTTCACACCCAAGTCACCTGGGCCAGCCCACTCATGTGCATCTCTCCCTAGCCCCACTGCTCTATTCATGTGGTGTCTGTTGTCCCTGCCCACCACGGCAAGGCAGGTGGCCAGGCAGACACAAAAGGTGCTGCTCAGAGCAGCAGCTCAAGGGCAGCACCAATCCTGCATCCCACCTGAAAGGTAGAGAAAGGGCAAGGACTTTCTCTGCAATTCACTGCAAGTGTAATGCAAAAGGAGAAAGAGTAACTCAGCAAAATCCTGCCCAGAGGGAAGAAATCTCCAAGCCCCATATCACACTGAAGCCTCAAGCCAGCTCCATTTAGGTGAAGGAACCAGGAGAGGATTCAGACATCCCAGGAGAGAGGGGGATAAGAAGGCATCCCTGCTCTGACTGCATGTTGCTGGCAGCTCCTGACCTGTGAGCTTGTCCCTTTCCACAGCAATCCATCCCAATACATTCCAACTCCTTCTTCCTCTCCTCCCTCAGTCATCCTGCGTCCCCGAGTAACCCTTCCTGCAAGCATCCATTCATTTACCTTATTTTCCCTGGAAAAACACTCGGAGTGCCATCTCAATTTTCCGCTGCACTGACATTACTTTATTCCTTACTTCCCAGAAAAAAAACCCCAAACCAAACAGCCAATCAGTGCAACATGACTTCCAGCAGTAGCCAAATTCAACCTGACACCAGCTGGGTGTGTGTCAGGTCCCAGGCTGCTGCAGAGCCGTAAGGATAACCCGCCCATGGCAAACCAGCCGGGCAGAAAGCCGTGGCGTGCCTGACAAGGCAGAGGCCACGCACAGCTCACTCATCTTAAGACTTTGATTAACTCTTTCCTGAAGTGCATTTTCCCTCTGCTGTGTCCGAAGAGTACTGAATATCATGCAAACGTCTGGGATTAAGCAAACCGATCAGTGTCTGGGATAATCCCATTCCCTTTGCTCTGTGTGTTAGTGTGGAATGCCAAGCTTGCTGTTCTCAACCACTCACAGTTTCACTGCCCTACAATTCACTGCAGACAACAGCTCCTGTTGTTCTTCATGCCCACATTACGTAACTGTGCCTTTGCATGTGGAGAGAGCTCTCCACGACCAGCTTTAACTGCACTTCCCCATGTCCATTCACAGCAGTTTTGAGAAGAAGGAACAACTGGGAACTCTCTCCTATGAATCATCCTCTTCTTCAATAGCAAAGGCAACCAGGAAACAGCCTGTGCAGGAACAACTTGTGCATGGGAGGAAAAGGCCCTAACTGGCAGCCTGACCTGCAGCTGTGCTTTAAAAGAGGCTGTTACAATTCCCTGTTTCCAAACAGCTCAAGTGATTCATGCAACAAGTCATGCAGGTAACAAGTGAGACAGGACAAGAAGAAACAGCCTAAGGTTGCAATAAGGGAGGTTTAGGTTGGATATTAGGAAAAAATTCTTCACAGAAACTGTTGTCCAGCCCTGGCACAGGCTGCCCAGGCCAGTGGTGGAGTCACCTCCCCTAGAAGTGTCTAAAACACATGTGGATTTGGCACTTGGGGACATGGTCTAGTGGTGAACATGGTGGTGGTGCTGGGGATGGTTGGACTTGATGATCTTTTAAGAGAGCTTTTCCAACCTAACATGTCTATGATTCTGTTTGCCTGAGCCAGCTGAACAGAGAAGGAGGGTAATGCCCACAGGGCCACCGGGAGCCTCACAGCTATCACCCAGCCCCACCAGAACCCACTGAGATCCCATCGTGGTTTATCTCCCATCCCCGAAATACCCACACACGTGCTGCTAAACCAACAGATTTCACAGCAGGTAACCCAACTAATCCTTGCTTTCCTGCTCTGCTCCATGCCACGTGCTTTGCCTGACCCCTCTACCTGAGCCTGCTGCCCTACGGACATAGCTTGGTCCCACGGAGATGTCCCCATGCCCCTGGCCCAGTCCACCCTGCACACCAGAGACATCTGCAGCCACCTCTGCCAAGGCTTCGTTTCTGATGATTAAAAAAGATATCTGAATACATTCCTCCAAAAACTATTTCAATTCCTCTGCAACAGCTGAGAACTAGTCTGTCATAGAAGAACCTGCTTGATTTTTTTTCATATTTTTAACTTCAGACAGAAGATTTTTCATTATTATGCAGATTATTACATGGCACAGACAAGTCCTATGATGCACCTTGCATTCATTATAATAAAAGTTTGATTTGAGATGTTACAGTTTATTTAAATTGTTATGTAAAGTGAGGAAAATATTTCCTCACTCAATTTAATTTGTGGACTCTTGAAAAAGAAATTCAGGAATACTTCAACCTAAAAAAATATGCAAAACAGATGGAAAGATTATAAACAGTCTCTTACAAAAAATAGGTGTGCACTTAAATCCAGAACAAAAAACACCTCTTAATTCAAGCAACTCAGCAGAGCTTAGCTAACTTAAAATAGGACTTTGAAGAAATTAGAAGAATAGGTCTGTTCAGCAGAACTAAATATTTTCTGTGGCATTAGTACTTGGAATCTCTTACAATAGGGACACCCATTGTGAAGAATAATTATCTGGAAATAAATGAGGAAGCACAATCAGTTATCCTGTAAAGCCCAGAAAGCTTCTAGTTATTTACTAAAAACTTAGAGAAAAAAAGCCAAACCACACTTAAAGGAGGCCACCACAGGCCCATGCAGGTTAGTTTAGAGGATGTCCCATTAAACTGAGAAGAGGATATAAATAATAATTTTCTTATTGTGGCTTTTATATGTTGGCTGCTGTTCCAAGGATGGATTAAATACCACGGCTGCTTGGTTGGAGATCAAATTAAAAGCTCTGTGATGACCCCTCATTCCCAATGGGACATTTTAGTTGGTTTTTCTTTTTTTTAAGAAATCTATTAACTACACATTAGGTCCTCCAGAACATTACCCTGAATAAAAATGGTTTCAAATGAAACAGAAAAAAAATAGAATAGGAAACAAATATGTCAACAGAGGTTTGGGCTATGATTCAACTGACAAACCTCCCAGATGTGCACCCTGTGGATAACCAAGGGGAGTCCTTGGCCTTGCTATGACAGACCTGGAGCCCTACAAGAACCAAACACCAAGACCATGCATCACAATATTGACATTTCACATGAAAATAAGATTTTGCAACTTAATAAACACACACAACCAATTTCTTGTAAAAATCTCGTGAGCTCAGCCTGGAACAGGATTCAGTATTTCCAACTTTCAGCTGTGCAGGTGATAAAGGTGAAAGACCAGTCTCAATCCGCAGCTTCTGAAAGGAACCAGGCAATTCAGGGTGAAAAATGAATGCCCTTACCTACTGAGCTTTAAAAGAAAAAAACTGAACAATGCTAGGGTAGTTTCTTTTTTGTGTTTAATTCCCATCACCTGTCCTAGCATAGGAGAAATTCAAGTGAGAAAGTCTGGGAGTTTTCTCCCTGAAAACTGAGACAAGGCTGGCTAAAGAAATTTTTCTTATCACACCCCTTTCTCCCAAGACATTTCCGTGGGACAAAAACACATGTATTCCCACTGCAATAATATACATGTGAAACATATGTTATTAAAAGAGCATTCCAGGCACTGGCCCCCAGCACACACTCCCACCTGCTGGCTACCAAGACACAGCATGGGCCGCATCAGTCCTTCCCACTCTCCCTCAACTATAAATCCAGAAAATTTCTCCTTACCCCTTCCAGTCCTTCAATTAACCTGATTATAGAAACAATCTGTGGCAGTTCTCTGCTGCAGTGCATAGAACTAGAGCAGTGGGCAGCCTCCCTGGGGATTCAGTATCAGCAGCACACCATGCTGAGCCTTTCATCTGGACAAAAGCTTGGTTTTCATCAAGCTTTAGACGAGAAAGTTCTCAGAGACCACTCAGTTTGTGTTAGCACTCTTAAAATAAACAGAATATCATTTACTGCAAATAGCATTCTTCTTCTAAAACATGTATTTTTAGTCTATAAGACTAAAATTCAGGTAGAATATTTTAAAATGTTGTCTGTGACATCAGTAAACTGGGATCCCTTTACAATAGGGGTTTGTATTTGGTATCCCTATTTTAGTCTACAAGATTAAAAATACACTAAATACTCCAACTCTTGTAGATTATTTTTAGTCTACAAGATTAAAAATGTACAAGTTGGAGCTCTGAGAGGTTCCAAGTAGCTGTAGTTAAATTCTAGATCTCTCAGAAAAGGATGCTCAGAGGGATTCAGCAAAGGACTTCTTGCAGCAGGAGACTGGATTAGTCTTGTCAGCAGATTCAGCTGATTTCCATGAAAGCCAATGGTTTGAATATCACAAAAGTAATAATAATAAAACATCAAGACCAAGACATGGATTACCATCCCATACAAAACAGCAGACATTTTCAAGATGGGAAAAAAATGTATGAGTCATAAAGTGATTAATTTAAAATATTTTAAAACTGTTTTCAGGAGCTTTCAAAATTAGAACTGTCATGAAACATTTACTGACTGCAATGAAACAAAAGTTTTAGCACAGCCTTCATTGGAGCTACAATTCCATTTTAAAACTCACCTTAGAGTATGACAGCGAATGATCAGCCCCGTCTCACACAGTGCTCCAGGGAGAGCTGACAGATCAGTTGCAGAGTAAACTTTCACATGTTTGTAAAAGCCTTAGGCAGGACTACCCAACCAACTTACAGTCCAGCTAAATGACTCCAGGTACTTTTTAAAGGAACCACTTGAGAACTCACAAGCTAAAGAAGATTTAATAATTTTTTTTAATCATTCAACCTACCAGAGGCACATTACCTATTCCACTATGAATGCCACATACTGCAATTAGTTTTCAAACCCCGTGTACTTCAAAATAACTTTTAACAAAGAACAATACTCATTGCCACAATCTCATTTACTAGTTCTTAAATTTAAGAGGATGCTAATAAATTCTGATTCTTGCATTTGTGTCACCTGTCCAAACACTTTATTATGGTAACTACTGCACATGTGTGCGCTCTCTTAGAGGAATGCTCACATCCATCTTATGGACAAGCCTGAAGCAAAGCCCAAGAAAACACGGAGCAAACACTTCCCATGAATATGGCAGAAAACAGCAACCCAACAGTGAGACCAAAGCAACCTAAATCAAGTCACATCACTCCACAGCCACTTCTTTAGGCATTCCCTCTCCACTCACAGTGTTGTTCCCAGATTTATCCCACATCAGCTATTGAACAAGGTACAACAATAATAAATGAAGCCAGAGACCAGCTACAATGTTCGTTATATCAGTTTCATAAAGAAACTCTGAAAAGCAAAGGAAGCATTTGAGCCTGTATTTTCACCTCCATATCTAATGTTAAAGAGACGTCAACCCCATGGACCCCCAACTCTCTAGCTATCTTGTAAAAATACATATATTGGCAAATATGCTGATTTTGCACTGAGGTTTCCCCTGTGGGTATTACAGCCCCAGTCCAGACTCACACACTGCTGCACACTCTATACAGCTACAGCATTGCTTTCGGTATCTCCCATCAACTAAAGAAAACTGTGTGTTCACTTTGATCATGCCAGATTCTCAAGAGCTGCCATCACCCCAGCACCATCAGTGCATGCTGTGATTTTTAAAGCAGGTAAATTTGCATGGGAATTTTGGGCAACCTAAGTTTCTGCTCTGGGAATGTTACTACATTTCAAAATATGTCACATCCTTAAAGAACAGACTCGACAGAATGCTTATCGAAACATGTATAAACCCTGCCTCAGGTGGGTTAAAACTCGGTACACAAGCACCTTAGAAACAGCATGTTTCTTTTTCAACTTTTTTTTAACTGAACACCTTAAAAACAGGTGAACAGGTTTTCATGACTAATTATTCATCTCGTTGTCTTAGACCTCTATGACTAATTAACACTCCAGCATGTGTGAGATCTTCCAGTTAAGCCAGTCCCCCCATGTTTTCAGTCACACACTTAAACACTCTGCTGTGTCACAGATTATAGATTATTGAAGTATGTATCCTCCAAGAACAATACACACAAAACTACTGGGAGTTTGGTATCTTGCACCAACTTAACGAAATTATGAAGAGCAAGAATTCTTTCATGTGACAAATTGTTCCTTGTGAGGGTGGGGAGGCCCTGGCACAGGATGTCCAGAGCAGCTGTGGCTGCCCCTGGATCCCTGGCAGTGTCCAAGGCCAGGCTGGACAGGGCTTGGAGCAGCCTGGGACAGTGGAAGGTGTCCCTGCTCATGGTAGGGGTGGCACTGGATGGGCTTTAAGGTCCGTTCCAACACCAACCACTGAGTAAGAGTAAGAAAACTCACCCTTTCTTGTTATTTCTAGTGGTTGTCAAAAACACTTTCAAAGGCTGATTTTCAGCCTTTGTTTCTTGAGGAAAATATGTTCCACAATACATTTAGCGACTAAATCAGGGTAGCGACACATGGAAACAAAGCACTTTTCAATTTTCAGTAAACTTGATAGAAAAGGGAAGGAGAAATTCTCCAGTTGGCCCCACTGAACACAAAACTGCAGCAAAAGCCCAACCCTGGTAGCTGCAAAACCCATAGAAGAGCACTTTCAGAAATAACCAAGCAGCCACACGGGGAGTTCACATCCTATTAGGTACCAAGGACTCCCACTGCCAGAGGATTTCATTAGTTACCCTGCTGACAGAAAGCCTTTTGGAAATAGGCCCTATACATCTTTCAAGGCAAAAAGGTCACAGTTCATAAAACATTACATTGTTCTCTCTTTTTGCACAAAAAATTAGCTTTGTGGAAATGTTTTAATGACTTTTTTCTTTCTCTAATAGAAACCATAAATCACAATTTCAACTCTAAAATTCAGAGATATTGCAAACAGGATAAAGCATATAAAAATGCATAATATATAAGCTCTATCGAAGCTTGTTTGTAAAAAAAGCATTTCCAGCATGTGGATTGTAACTGCAGGAGCAGAAGTGCAGAACCAAAGCATCAACAAGGCAGGCAGAAAGAGCTCAACTACCAGTCAATGCTAAGAATCAGAAACAATTATTGCCCAAGAGGTTATAAACTGCCTTTGCATCCTGTCTCCCTAGGTGCCACCCGATTTTCCTTTGTTTCTCTGCAAATTCTGACTTCCATCTCAGGTTCATCAGGGTGTTCAGAGACACCAGATGCTGCCCCCGCTGTCACTGACTGATGGTCCCAAGCCTGCACAAAGCAGCGCCCAAGGAAACACCCTGCACAACTGGGAGGCTGTCAGGTGAAATGGCATCTCATCACATTAATCATAGGAGGTAATTTCATGCAGTTGTGAAGATGACCCTCTAAAGAAAAGTAAGTGATGTGAAAAAAGGATAAGGGTATATATTTGGGACAGTGCAGAAGGTATTGAGAGCAGAACCACGTCCTTGTAATTTTTAGAGGGGTGGCAGAAGACAGGAAAGAGAAGGAATGAGAAGGAAAAAAGTCATTTAAAATGCTTTTTAAAAGCCTACTGGGAAGTTTTTGTGAAGTAGCATTCATTTTATTAATAAAGCCTTCCTAAAAAGGCAGTGAGGGTGATGAGGCACTGACACAGGTTGCTCAGAGAAGCTGTGGGTGCCCCATCCTTGGATGTGTTCAAGGCCACGTTGGAGGGAGCCTGGGGCAACCTGGGATAGTGGAAATTGTCTGGTCACATGGCAGGGGATTGAAATGAGATGGTCTTTAAGTTCCTTTATGAGCCAAACCCTTCTGTGATTCTAGAAATGTCAAAGGAAGGCAGGGAGGGGCTGATGAAGCACTCTGCAACCCTTCCCTAACCTGTAACAAAAGCCAGACCAGCATCAGTCACACCCATCACACACAGAGAATGTGGGGTTCAGCAGCAAAGCTGGATTTAATTTTCAGGTCCCAAGTTAGTCAAGTGTGTAATTTTTGTGGTGTCTTGCTTGGACAAAGCCACCTGCCCCAGGCACAGA
This sequence comes from Daphoenositta chrysoptera, assembly GCA_013397915.1. Taxonomy (NCBI): domain Eukaryota; kingdom Metazoa; phylum Chordata; class Aves; order Passeriformes; genus Daphoenositta; species Daphoenositta chrysoptera. The sequence continues at coordinate 98,748 of VZRO01000368.1, forward strand.
CCTTCCCATGTCAGTCACTCTCCATCAACAGCTCCACGCTGAGAGATTCCCTCCCAACAGGGACTACAACCCCTAGCAGTGTTTGTTATAAAAGGGGTTGTTATCCAGCAACATCACGAATAAAAGGAATAAAAAGTCCAGATAGTATTTGTGTGGCTAAAATCAAATACCCCTAAAATCAAAGTCCCCTCTTTGTGGCACTTGCTTTTGAATGCCCAGGCTTCATCATACCAAGTGTCTCATTTCACACAGAAAAGCCTCAAAACAAAGCTATGGAGCAAAACTTTCTTTGAAGCCCACAGGTGAATAACCCTGGCCTTGTTATCTTCTTCCCTCAAACAAAAAAAATGGTTTATATATACTAAAAAAGTATATCCACACTCCATATGAATGAATGAATGAAGCTGTATTTAATACTTAAGTGTTTCCTAGCGGAAGAATTGATGTTTCTAATAGTTTTGTAGCTTTAGTGGTCAAAAACTTGTCATGTTGGATTCCTCTAAGTGAACAGACACACACGCATCTTAATCGAACACTTTTTAAGCATTAACTGTTTCCCGTGGTAAGGGATGTCAGCCTCTCATCAAGGCCCTCCATGTCCATCCCCTGTGGGGATGCAGTGTACTCATTGCATGGCAGGAGAATGGGCCCTGACACAGTGGTCACGAGTGGGGACAGAAATATAAGCAGTTAAGTCCTAAAAACAATAGCTAGCAATTTTTCCAATGAGTTCAAAAGACATTTCACTTCCCTCTCCCAACCACAGTTCTTTGCTACAAGTTTCTTCTTTCTATACTCTGAAAAGAAAGCTCAATCCTCTCCCACAGAAAGGGGTTCAGAGCTGTCTACAGCCTAGAGGAAGCTGCAGCTTGCATCCCTAGCAGTATCTTGTATCACATGGGAATCCATTCAGTTGGCTTAATTTAATATGAGATTGTAAAATAAGGCATAAAATTGACCTGGGTCCAAATGCACTCTCCTGAAGGCATTGGGGAGCTGGGGGCTGAAGGCACTTGGGGCTCTGACAGCCAGTCCTCCAGCTGCCAGCACGCAGAAGGCTCTGTGCCTTTCCTCAAGGTGAGGTGCCTGCAAGAGCCCCAGCCTCCAGCACGCGCCCCAGATGGCCTCAGCCTCAGTATGTGCCCCCAAGCGTGAACACAGCTGGCACCCAGAAATTATCAGCCATTCCTCAAACTGCACACATCTCACATGGAGAAAGTGAGTGATGGCACCTCTCCTCTTACATGACACCTGGAAGAGGTACTGCCCATCTCCCCTCCCATGACAGCCAAACTTCAGCTGAAGAACTGACACTGAGAGGGGAAATTCATTCCCAGCTCCTCTCACACGTGCAAGGGTCATTGGAGCCTTTTCTAACCCCCCTAAACTACCACCCTGGCAGCTAAGGAAATACTAAGGAGCACACGTCCTGCAGCTTCATGCTTTCAAGACAGAAGATTCTTCCGTTCTTAGGAAAGTGTATCCCAGGAGGAAAGGCTGGAGCTGCCGGACAGACAGCAGTGTTTCACCACAGGTCTGACCTCTCTTGCAGGCACTTCACGTGTCAGAAGATGGGGCAAACAGCTGTTGGATGGAGCCTCCCCCAGCATCTGCTCCCTTGGGCCCCTTGCTCAGAGCTAATACAGCAGGGAAATCCTGGCTTACCCTGCCCAACAGCAGAGTACAGGGGGCACTGCCCACCTTCACAGGAGCCTGCCCTAGATGCCCACATTTATCTCCCGCTGCCTGATGTGGGTCCAAGTCTTAAATGGAGACTCCAAAGTGAGCTTTCTATTTAAAGACCAAGTGATCACTGCTACTTGACACCCTTAGGGCTCCGAGATCCCAGCAGACCAAAAGAACTTACAGTTCAAACTTGCTTTCCATGACTTTTGTCCAGTTCAGGAGTCTGCCACACATCCAGGGATGAGCAGATTATCAGCAGAAGCTTTCCTCTCATTGTTTTTAAAGGAAAGTTACACAAAAATCTTCATTTGTTTCCTGGAATGGTACTACATGAGCTCCAACAGGGCCCTTAAAACACAAACAACTCCCAAACATCGCATTAGGTCCCCTCTCTCACTCACCCCCTTCTGCCTGTGTTGGATGTTCCTGGAGATCACAAGCTTCAGTCAGGCTGAACTGCCACAATGACTTTTTACACTCATTAAGGTCAGTGAAAGATGTTACACAAGCTATCACAATTCATGCAAGGAAAAAAAAGTTAGAAGCCATGAGAGCAGTGGGACTAGTGCTGCATCCCCAGAAGAACACAACCCAAGAGAAAGCATCACAGATGGGATGTGAACACTCATTCTAGGTCACTCTTCCCAATTCATTTTGCCTTGTATCCTGTGGCTTACAACAAGTGGTTGTGTATTTTTTCTATTTTTCTATTCATTTTCTATATGCACAAACAGCATCAAGTACATGCAGACCCATCCGTGTTGGTCATGACTGCGCTGTTTGCTACAAGACAGGAGATGGGGCTTGGAGCACCCTGGGCTAGTGGAAGGTGTCACAACCATGGCAGGAGGTTTGAACGATGAGCTTTAAAGTCCCTTGCAAATCAAACCATGCTAGGATTCTATATCCTCATCCTGCAACAGCAATCAAAGGCAATGTAAGTGTTATCATAACTGAGATAAAAGCAAGTCCATTTCTTCAGTGTAACACTTGCTTTATTATCTACGACAACTCTCCAAATACACACTGATATGAAAGAGAAACAAAACAAGTTCAGATGCATACAACCATGCCTGTTTTCCTTAATTAATCAGCAAAGCCTGGAACAAAACAAACCTATTTTGATAATATCTGGCTCTTGTAAAACTGATTCCAGTGTTTCAGCAGAGTACTGCACAGGCCTGCAGCAATGAGCTACATCCACTGGAAATTTTGTGATTCCCCCCCACTTTCCCCAGGGTTCTATTTGAACAGCAGGATTGATTCTGCTCAGCCAAGCACCACAACTGCACCAGCTCCAGCCAGCAGAGTGGGGCACCTGAAATGCTCCTCTGAGACAATCCAGCATCAGGACAGGCAATGCGAAAAAGCTGCTTATTGTATAAAACTCTGGAATAAACACCATAATTTTAATCCTTCAAGCACACACTAGTGAGAGAAAGGAACATCCATTTCAGAAGCACAGAGGCAATGCCTGGATTTTGCTGCTTCCGTAAAATCAATACTCAGTTCTCAATACATGAGGTGACCAACTGTCATCTGTTCTTTTGACTAAAGCCTCATTTTATAGAATATAGACAAAATTTCATTATTCAGCTAAAGAAAAAAACCCTTCCTCCATCTGTTTAGTCTGACTGGGTTTTAGGCCATTTTAAGCATTTGAGATACACTGACACTGCCTTTGGACAAGCCCTGTTAATTCAGGAATACAGAACATCCCATTACCATTCTCAGTTCAGAACCACAGTTTATCAAGGCTCATACTTTGCTAAAAAGTTAATGGAAAATACCTGACAGTTCCCCAAAACAACATAAATTCATAAATAAAAAAAAAATCCCCAAACAAATAATAAGGCAGCCATCATCCATACAGATTCACATTCAAATTCTCTGAATTATGATGAAACAAAAGGCCTTTAAAATAGAGAGAGCTGGACTAAATCAGGACTTTCAGAATCTGAAAAAGATGAATTGTTTTAGTAACCAGCTACTGTACAGCCTCCTCCCCCAAAAATGCATTTAAAAACAGGACTAGTGTGTAACAAAAACATGCTTATTTCAATTTTTTGGAAAAAATACGAATCAAAGCCATCAAGTTTACTTATCTAACCAAAAAATTACATTAAAACTCACATTAACTTTAGTAAGGTGGTGCTGAGATTCATCACAGGATCAAATACCATTCCAAGAGTGTTTAATTTTCCTTTAAAAAGGTCAAGAATGAAGATCACATTGAATTCACATGAAATGGTCAAGTTAGAACCCCCCAGTGTTACTTGACCCTGCCTTCTCCTGTCTGTTTTCCTCAGAGTGCATGAATAAGTGGTTTGTAGCCCTCTGTAGCAAACAACCGAGGAACAGATGGCATTAGGTCTTCAGTTACTCCTTCCTTGACAGTTCAAACAAGAAGGACATTCCCAGAATGTGGCCTTTCATTCAGCCCATTGCCCCCACTGCATATTTAAACACTGCATCACACAGCCATGTTACTGTATCAACATTATACAGCAACACTATTTTTCAGAGGGTGTATTTTTTTTAAAAAGTATTTTGGGGATGATGATGAACTGAAAGCACAGGTAAGACCACTCAAGACCAAGACGGAGCATCTCCAAGAAAATAAAATTCAAGAAGAGTACAGGTATAAGTTTACTTATATTTCTTTAAGGGATTGAGGAGAAGGGACATCACCACCTCCACTACCTGCACATCACACAAGAGTCATTCCTGAAAGTTTTCAGAGCATATTTATTACCAGCTGATTTAAAACTCAGTCTAGGTTCACCAACTTCTACAGACAACTAGCTGGGAAATAAGAGGCTTAGATTGTTCAGTGCCATGTGACAACTTGTATCCACAACACAGGTGATGGCAGGAGCATGGGAGAACAGCAGGACTTGTGATCCACTCCTTGAACCAAACTCCCAGTGTCTGTTACAGAGCGTGGGTATTTGCATGTCAAAAGAACCACTCAGAAGCTATGCAACTAATTCTGAATGCACAAAATTCCCAACAAGCATAGTTTGGGATAAGCATAATGCCAGAAGGAGATATAGACCTGATTCCTTTGGAGGGCAATGAGATTTTTATCAGGGATATGGGAAGTTGCCTATGGTTTGAATATTAGTCCATTCCAGAGCAAGGGACCAGTCTAACACACAAAAGGGGCTCTAGTTGGTGGTTTATGTAGAAACTGGATTTAGAAGGATCCATAAGTACTCTTGTACTGGTGTGGACTCCAGGCAGTGCTGCAGAGAGCGCGGCTGTGAATCCCTCCTGCAGGAAGGCTGACCTCTGCTTCTGAGGAGGCAGGAGGGCAGCAGGAAACAAGGAGTTGGTTCCCTCCTTTCAGAGCTACACAGGAATAGCAAGGTATTGAAGGTTGTTTCTACTTGACTTCTCAACACCACAAGGAAAATCCTGCCCTTCCTGGCCAACCTCGGTTGCAGGCACAGCAAAATCAACACTGGGATAGCACCCACGCTGCCCACCAGTGTCACTTCCGGGAAAAGACACATTTCCAGACATAACTTCAATATCATATATATAAACTTAAACACAAAGAAAACCAGTTCTGCTTCCACATGACCCCTTTGGGTATTCTCCAGCTGCTATTTGCAAGCCCCTCCTGTTGTAGCACAATGAAGACGTCTCTTCCAGCAGGAGTGCCAAATGTCACACATCTCACGTGACATACCTTTGGCTGCCCTTTCCTCACACCTATGGCTTGTCCAGGGATCACACATCAGCACTTCGCTTATATTTATGTCTTCTGGCCAGCAGACCTAGCCCAGAGCTTAACACACACACAGGTAAGCATCCCACTGCTGGCCATCAACAGCCACATCATGGCAAATCAAAGCCAAACTTCTCAGCACTGGAACCCACAGGAACCTCTGCAGTAGGCTCCTGAGGCAGGAGAGATTTATCCCTACCTCTCTCCACAAGAGTGCCTTCACACCGACCCCTTACAGCAGGGCTTCTACCTTCCACCTACCCATCCAGGAGACTTTTTCAAACCTCTGCAGCATCTCTAATCATTCAGACTATCAAAACGCATTAACTCCAGTAGCCAACATCTTCTTAGCACATCATTACCATTGCTTCTGAACTTTTAAATCTCTGTTACACCCTAACCACAAAACAATACCACCAGTGCAAACGTTACTCATGTCAGGCTGCGTATCAATTGCAAGGATCACCACGGTGACAGCTTGCAACATCAACTTTCTCCACCCCCCATCAGCTGTGGATATAATATGACCAAAGGGACCATAAATATCCTTTACACCGAGTTCTGATTTGAAGTAATTTCTTCTTATGGCAACTGGAGCCACATGTTTAGCATGAAGAGTTTCACTAGAATTAAAAGAGCACACAACCAACCTTTAGGCACAATGTGCTCAAAAGCAAAAGAAAGGAGTCTTGTGTGATTCACAAGCAGAACGTGAAGCCTGACCCAGCTCTATTTCATTTACTGAATTTGAGAAGCAGTCTATTAATAGTTCACTACCATATCCCTGCCCTGCTTCTCTATGCCAGGCCAACAGCTCTGCTAACAAAAACCAGTGATACAGGCACACACTTTCATACTGATCCTGTAAAGCACAACTAAACCAATCGTTTCAATTTAAACAGAAGACACCTTCACAAGAATTAACTCGAAACAGACAAAATTGGTCTTGGAGTTCACTTACAGCAATACCAGATTCAAGCTTTCAGGTACAGTCTCTCTCTCCTTTCTTCTCCCAGGTTTTCTAAATTATTCTGTTCATTTACACTACAAAGTTTACCTGGCCAATAAATTACCAGCACAGATAGTAGCCTGCTACTATTTCGACATCAGATGAATGCTGCCAGCCAGCAATGACACTAACAAAAGCCAAACTACCACACCTGTGGAAATCCTGGAGTTACCACCCTTTTCAGGAAGAACCCCCCAGAATTTTGATACAGGGGCATAAGGCATCCTCCCTCTTGCACATCATTAATTTTGCCAGCAGTGACTTGCCAGCTAAAGCGAAGCAAACTGGCTTTAACACTGTCCATTTTATTGGCTCCCACTTTTAACCATGCAAACACAGCGGCTTACATCAAAACATCTGAGCTACAGCCCTTGATGTCTCTTCAACTCTTCCACATCTTCTAAATGAACATAAGAATGAAAACACTGTTTAAAATGTTAGGGAAATAGTTATATAGGGATCATAGCATGCTCTCATACCACTTAGAAATAAATAGCTTTTCATCCCTTCCCCGCTCAAACGTTAAATCTTGCTTCAAGGAAAGGTTATTGGCCTTAGAAACAAACATAGGCAAGTTCACTTAGGTCCAGCATTAATGGTTTTAAATGTCCGTTTTACCCGCCTTGCATTAAAACCGAGTCGAATTTCATTTTGTACTTTCAGACCATTCATGCCATATCAAAATCAGGCAGCCAATCTGAGTGAGCTTCTCATGTAGAGAGATAAAATCTGAGACCAAGAAAATTCATTTGAGTCATATGTAGTATAAATATGGGAAGAGATAATTTAAGACATGTCCAGAAACACATCCACATTTGAACTTCACTGAAAATTAAGATCCATGCCCTCCAAAAACCTGAAGCTCCCAAATAACTCAGTCATTTCAAATATACAGTGTAATTCCACATATTTTCCTTAGGTTCAAGCAGTTTGAAGAGACTGGCAGTGACATTAAAGCAGAAAAGTGCTATGAAACCATGAATTAAAACACTTAACTTTAAAAGATAATTAAGTTTTTCTCTACATAACTATAGCAGAACTACCAGAAGCCCACAGCAAATCTGTGGGTGTGGGGAGCAGAACACTGCCGCTAGAGCAGCATGGCTATTCTTGGCTGTTTTATCTTGCAGACCCACAATTTGGTGGCCATTGGAAGATGCTGTCAGAACTATTCTAATACCCCGGATTTCCAACTTCAGCTGTCTGGGTGTGGAAGGAGAACTGACCTCTGCTCATCCTTCACTCGTACACAGCTGCCCAAATACCTCCAACATCTTGATGCGTCCTGGGACTGAGCTCAGTTCAGGACTCCCACACACTCTCAGAGCACGGAGCACCGGGATGCCAAGTATTCTGCACCCATCTCAGCACCCGGAGGCACTGGAAAAAGCTTGGCTTCCCTGGGGTGATCACCAGACATTTCCCACCTTCCTGCAACAGCAGGATAGAACAGCCCAACCTTGCCCCATTTCTCAACAAAAAAAAATTAAAATTAAATGCAACGTCAGTATTCACAGTCTAATCAAGAACCACAAAGTACAATGAGGCCCCTGCATTTCATAGTACCAGGTCTAACTCTTCGGAGAGTCCCTATATATCCCCAAAGGGAAACATGATGGGCATTTTGAAACCATTAATCTAACTAAAAGGAATATTTGGCTTGCAAGCAGGGGAGTGGCAAAGCCTGTATTCCTTATTCATGACCCAACATTTTACTTCGGAGTGCAACACTGCAATACTGTTACGCCAAAGCCTCACCACACAGCGATTGTACGCCATCAATTAATATTAATTATAGCTGCTGAAAACCTTGGAATGCAAACCCTTCCAAAACTGCAAGGGCACACTAATCCTGCTCTGGCACTTCAGCTTCACGAAGGAACAATAGCCTTATTTTCTAGCTAGAATTCAACTACAGCTTTCACCTCTTCAGCCAGGTCTAAAGCCCAGATCATTTGGTTAGCCCTTAGATCCTGCCCTAATCAGAGCCATGATTTCAGTTCTGAACCCTAAAGCCGTCTTTTCAACAAAATAAAGCCACTGAACAAGAATGGCTCGCGAGGCCTTTGTACAGACGGACAAAGACAGACACACAGGCAACAGCACAAGCGGGCTGAAAAACCGCTGAGCCAGGGCAGAGGATTAATGCCTGCATTGAACCTCAGCGCTGCTCGCTTTAACTTCCCCGCTCCAACTGTATCAAGCACAAGTGCATCTCCAGAAGAAAAAAAAAACTACAGCTTTTAGCAATTTTTCCACAAAAAGGCTCTGGGCTCGGTTCTGATGGTGTGAGGCTGCAGAGGAAGGCATTTTGTCTCCAACAGCATAGTGATATGATGGCTTCCTCTCAGTCTCCTGCTACCTATAGGGAACTTCAAATTTGTGCAGAGAAAGAAAAATCGGGGCGGATCTCACAGCTCACAAAAAAAAAAAAAAAACCAAAAAAACCCCAAAAAACCAAAACAAACAAAAAAACCCCCGCATGAAAAAAGTGATTTACTTGAAAGCACCCTCTGAATGTTTTCCCTAAAATCCCCCAGCTGAACCGAGAGAATATTCTACAAGTCAAAAAGCTGGAGACAACACAGCCATTCACACCTTCTCCCATCGCCTCCTCCATGCAAATCCAGCCCAGAGGCACAGGCTTTAATCCTGTAGTCGTTAAAGGCTTTTGTCATTCAATGAGGCTTTCCGAAACCAGACCAAAGTACTGGCTTCCAGAGTCCCATACCATCTCACATTACCTCTGGCATCACTCAAACCTGCTCACAGCAGAGTTTAAGGAGACCCAGCAGCCCCTGCCTCCTAGGCATTCACACCAATTTCTCTAAAGCAGCCAAACAATAGAATTTTCCTTCCACAATTAGAGGCCTAAAGCAAATCCTGTATTAAATTGAAAATATCTAGCAGTAAGATCTGACTGGGGCTGACGTACATATAGTGAAAACTAATGGGAATTTGAGCATTATAGAGATTTCTTCACATGCAGTCAGGTCAAGAATTCCTAAACAAGTGTAACTAAGAATAAGGCGGCCATTCACCAGGTAAGAAAGCTTTCACACTGCAGTTTTTCCTTCCCAGTCTTTTCCTTAAGTGAACATGACCCAGACTCTAGCATTTCCACTCCGTGTCTCCAATACATTTGGCAGGCTTTGGTCGTTAAAGATGCTCTATCACAGAAAATATGTGGAAAATACATCTATGGCAATCCCCCTGCTAGAGCACTCTGAGAAAACCTGGCATCATGCTGAATTCCAGGTCTGTGCGATGGCTCTGCAGTGGTGGAGCTGACCTGGACTAGATGGACTGACAGGAGCAGTATCAGCCTTTTCCTACCGACAACCTGCCCTCCAACAACATCCCAGTCACCACTCCTCACGGATTTCAGGCTGCTGAAGTAGAAGCGTTACATACTCAGGATTCAGTTCCCAGCAAAGCCAGACAAAGCCCAGGCCGGCCCCCAGGCTTCCCTCCAGCAGCTCCCTTTTAAATCCCCTTGGCAATCCCCCAGGCTCTCCCCTTTCCCCACAAACCCTCCAAGACCCCCCAGGCTGGAGGAGAGAGGGGTTCAAGCCCTCACCACCAGCCCACCATACCTTGCCTGGCTGCTGTGTCTCTCATTCTGCATCCCTGTCTAATAAAAGCCAGGGAATGCACGACTAGGAAGACTGAGAAGTGCCCCCCATAATTCTTATTAAGGGAGCAGTGCTGCAGTGAATTACGATTATGTTGTGTAAGGAAATCATCAGAGAATAAAGATGTGCCTGCACATCCATCCCCAGCTATTCCAGGCAACCAGGAGTAATTTACAAACAGATTGGGCCAACATTAAAATATAAACAAACAACCAGGAACTCAGACTTACACGTTATTTCTATGTCAGTTTCAAATACTCTTGTAAGCCATAAAGCTCAGCCACGCAGTGGGAGTTTAAAGACCCCAAATTATAATGAAGAGTTTACCCGTCGTTTCACCTAAGTTACAGAGTAACTCAGGCCGAAAATAAAAAAATGTTAAATCTGTACTAGGTTTTTCTTAGATAGGTCTCATTCCAATGGATGCCAGGAAAAGTGAGGTAACAGGCACTATAAGCTTCACTATAAGCAAAAAAAAAAAAAAAATTGAGCATGTGCTGCTATGATTTTTACTAAAGGCTATAAAACGCACCAAGAACAGGGTAACAGCAAAAGACAGCATCTAAATCTTCATTCTCTTTAGATATTACTGGATGGCTTCAACTATTACTGGATGATATTACTTCATGCTGAAGATCCAGAACTTTAATATAAAAATCTGCCTTTTTAAAGGTATTTGGATAGATAGCTCTTTAGCTTAACCAAAGCACTGTACACATGATGCCTAAAAAAAAGGCAAGCACTGGGGCATATTGGGATGTTTGATTCACCAAGACAGCGTCAATTTCAAGGCAGGGGAGAGGGAAGGTCGGGGGGAGCAGCTCCTTAGCCTCTATGAAGCCATAACACAAAAGAAAATTTTGCTCCTGCAAACGCACTCCAAATCATGGTCGGTGTCATTTTAAGGCAGAGCTGCTGCCCCGATAAGGGGCTGGGGCCGGGGACGAGCAGCTCCGCTCCGCCCTTTCCCACGGCCGCGGGAGCCACGCGTGACCTTCTCCGCGCCAGGCGGGTCCTGCGCGGCACCCGCGGCTGGAGCAGCGCCGGGCCGAGAGGGTTAAGCGTGGGAGGAGTGTACATAAGGTGGTGGATCCGGAGCCAATGGGGATATTGCGCTATAGTTAGACACTGGATCCTAAGCGATGGTGACCATAAAGGCTGCTCAGGGCTGAGCTGCTCTGGGTGACACCGGCACGGTGCCTTTTAGTTCCCGGCTTAGAAGGCAGGAAAAAAAAGTACAGGAGGATCAGCTGGGCTTACCTGCAGTTCACACCACGCGACTTCCACCCACGTCTCCGTGTCCAGACCCTTGTACACCGTTTTGAAGGATCCCCGCCCGAGTTCAATATCAAACTTTAGGAACCTGCCATCCGGCGAGGTGGCAACCGCTTTCATGTCAGCCTCCTCCTCGGGCTCCTCTTTCTTAGCCTTGCCCTGGTCCTTTGCAGCATCCTGCGCCTCTCTCCGCTCCGCATCCTTGCCTGGCTCCTTCTGCTCCTCGGCGCCCGCAGCGCTGCCCGAAACCGGCGTTGCCCGCGGCTCTCTGGAGCACTCGGCCTCCCGGGCCGCCGCCTCCTGCCCCGCCTTCGCCCGCTCCGCGATTATCCTCCTGGTTTTGGGGAGCAGGATGATTCTCCGCTGGTTCTCCGCCTCGGGCAGGTCGAAGGCGGGCTCCTCCTGGTCCGAGTCCACCACGCTCCTTCGCAGGAACCGCTGATGGACAAGCTTGGGGTCCCTGGAGCCGGGGCCGCGGGGCGGCGGAGGGGGGGCCCCCGGCGCTGCAGCAGCGTCCGTGTCCGCCGCTGCCCCACTTCCCCCGCCGCTGGGCCCATCCATGTTCACGCCGGTCTCCGCAGCCGGGGGAGCCCCAGCCTCGGCAGTCGCTGGAACC
>VZRO01000368.1:111610-122788 GCA_013397915.1 Daphoenositta chrysoptera
CATCCCCCGAGTGCATCCCCCGCAGACATCTCCCCCAGAGCATCTCCCTCCCGCTCCGCTTCCGCGCTGGTGTGGGCTGGGTCCAGGGCCCGGGCCTCAGGTCTATGCGATCTTTGGATCCAGGAGGTGGCTGTGCCAAGCAGCCGATTATCACGGCTGCAAGCAAAGGGAAGGTGACTTGAAGGGAACTGGATACTCTTTCCACACAGGATCTTTCAGCATTACTCAAATGCAAAACATGACCAGGGACCCACTCACATGTGGCCGCTGCAAACACCTCACAGCCCACCCATACCACAGCAGGTCAGAACACATGACAAGCCTCACGACCTGGTGATATATATATGACTTAGGTCAAAGTTATAAAGTGTTTATATAGCTAAGTTATAAGATATGTATGTAACCTAATATCAATATAACCCCAATCATGACTTTTTATCAATATGACCTGAAGCACAACTTTCTATACTTATATAGCCTATATCATAGCTTTTACTTACATAGCCTGAATCATAACTTCTATACTTATATAACCTGATACTTATGTAACCTGATTCATAACTTTTGATACCTATATCATAACTTTTGATATCTATATAATCTGATATAAATAACTTTTTATACCATGTAATGGATAGTATATGGTTAACTAGTTGCTTAAATGCTGAATAGACAAAAAGAGAGAAAAAGATTCACCAGGTGTGTAGCTTCAGAGATAGAAAAGGGTAGTACTAATGAGAAGTTGGCAAGTGCAGAGCCAATTAGCCACAAAACAAAGAATTTAGACTGGTTAAGACTGGAGAGACCAAGGAGCACCGTAACTACGCATGCTCCGAAGCCAAAGCTGAAAAGTTCAAGTGCGAAGAAGACTTTAGAAGCCTTCATCAAAGACCTCCGAAGACACCCAAATTAGGGAAGAACAGGCACAGTGAAATTACCTAATAATCATGAGATCATACTATGGAAATTAGTTCCGGTGCATATGTGATGATGTTGTAATGACATAGCAATAATAAGCATAATTTACTGTATAAATATACCACAACACTTGACAAAGGTGGGTGAGCTAGGTGGAAAAATCCCCCTCATCACCGGTGCTGAAATAAACAAATACCTGCTCTATAGACATCGGTCTATGGGGATTTATTTCCAGCCTATCTTTCGGGCATCACTGGGGTTATCTTTCTGGGGTTTTTTTCTTTATTCCAGGCAGTTCATTAATCACTCTATGAATATTGACCCCATCATTCACTATGACCAACACTTGGAATTAGTCTAGATAGACGGAAGCTCAGATCTTGACACCCATCTATGCTTCGAAGAACCCACCTGGAGCACTGCCTCCAGTTCTGAGGCCCTCAGCACAGGAAGAATATCAACCTGTTGGAGCTGGTCCAGAGGAGGTCACAAAGATAATTGCAGGGCTGCAGCACCTCTGCTCTGGAGCCAGGCTGGGGGTGTTCACCTGGAGAAGAGAAGGCTCCAGGGGGACCTCAAAGCCCCTTCCAGGGCCTAAAGGGACTCCAAGAGAGCTGGAGAGGGACATTGGGTGATGGTCTAGAGTGCCAATACAAGGGGGAATGGCTTCCCACTGCCCGAGGGCAGGGTTAGATGAGATACAGGAAAGAAATTCTTGGCTATGAGGGTGGGGAGGCCCTGGCACAGGTTGCCCAGAGCAGCTTTGTCTGCCCCTGGATCCCTGGAAGTGCCCAAGGCCAGGCTGGACAGGGCTTGGAGCAGCCTGGGATGGTGGAAGGTGTCCCTGCCCAGGGCAGGGAGTAGGAATGAGATGAGGTTTAAGATTCCTTCCAACACAAACTGTTCTGTAATTCACTGTTAGGCGAGGTCAGAGATTCGGAACACTGGCTTTGCCAAAGGCTGTGCCCTGTGACAGCTGTGACATTTCTGCTCTGTAAATTCACTAAAGGACTCTGGTTGCCACTACTGCCAAGCTTCTTTCTCAAGTATTAGATTCATTAAAAAATTCCATATGTTTTAGTAATTAAAATTTAAGTAAATAAAGAAAAATAAAAAGAGAAGCTTTACAAAGTAATTATTCCCTGAGATTTCTGAGGGAAAGGAAGCTGACTGTCAGGCAACCATAATTAGTTCTTCTTTTAATTAATCAATTTTTAGTTAAGAATGATTTTTTAAAAAAACCCTTTTAAAATAAGAAACCAGGTAGTTATTGTCAATAGAATCGCTGGTGTTTTATTTTTACAAATCACACTTCACTAATAATTCAGCCTCATGGATGCATTTGATCTTTCAGTGGTTTGCTTTGTGAAGTGTTCAAATATCAGTGATATTTCTAGGACTTGCAATTGTGGTGTGAAACACAGATTTGTGTGATGTATAGAAACCCAAATTCCCAAACATTAGTCCTGCATGCTGGGCTCTGCAGCTCTCTGCAGATGGGGATTTGGTACACAGAGAGCAGTCTGCAGTTACCAAGAGAAAATCGGGGACGGTGAAGAGCTCTGACACCTTCTCCTACTTATTACATAAATTGACTAGAACTCTCTTCCCAGCGACGGAAATTCCCACCACCATGTAGAAAAAGGATAAGATTCAGGCTATTGAGAGGGCTAAATGTAGCTGGCAGCATTTCACTCTGCAGGTGGACAGGAGAAAATGGGGAATATTCTAGAGCTGACCAAATACCAACCCCAAAACCCACAATCAAGAAAAATATGGGGGAAAAAAAATGAGACAGAATTTCCACATCTGCCAGGCTGTCTCAGAAAAAAAAAGGTGAGAATCTTCACACTCTCAGGTATAGGGAGCATCCCACCCCAGCCTCAGGAGGACACATGAGCACTGTCAAGCAGCACCAGTGTCCCCTGGCCCCTTCTGAGGGCTCCACAGATTAAACAAGACTTGTTCCCACAGCTGAGTTTGTGCTGTCCAGTGCCAGAGGGTGCCCAGGGCTCTTTCTGTGTGCCCATTTGTCTACTGAAAACTTAACAATAATTTGCATGTCACAAACTTAATCAAGATCCACTATCAAGTGCTCGGAGTCTGTTGCATGGATGATCTTTAATACTACTAAAACGGAAAGAAGCAGCTTCTTCCCACCTCTGCTGTTCGACCTTTTCCATGCTACCCTCAGCTTGCTCCACGTCCCCGGCTGAGCAGGCAGTGGCGTGACAGTGCGCGGCACTGCGGGGCCAGGCCACAGCGCCCCTGGGCAGTGCCACACACGCAGGGTGGCATGGCAGGGCATGGGCAGCTCTGGGACTGGCTCACAGCCTGACCCAGCACTCCATGGCAGGTAACAATGGCCGGTCCCAGCAGAGGGATGCTCCCCAGCAGACAGAGAACATTTCCTTAGCCATCAGGAGCTGTCACTCCAGGCTTTCCCAAGTGTCAGTGACCATAACGATGGGGAGAGATCCAGTGCCCAGTTCTTCATGTCATGTGCTCAAGCAGTCCCAAGCACATGCCTGCTTGGTGAGGAATGCTCAGCGAGAACATGGGGTGTACAGGAATGAAACCCAAAGTACAGGCTGACTCACTCCTTGTTTCTGCCATCTATGCAAAGCTCTCAGCCAACGGGAATAGTCACCTACAAGCTACATTTCCACAAGGGAGAACTCCTGTGCAGGTGACCTCACACTGTAACAAGCTGCACGAAGAGGGTGTGGAGTCTCCCACACTGGGGATATTCCAGAACTGTCTGTGGACACAGTCCTGTGCCAGGCACTCCAGAATGACTCTGCTTGAGCAGGAGGGTTTACCAGACGACCCACTGTGGTCCCCTCCAACCTTACCCATCCTGTTATAAACTATTTTATTGGGTTGCCTCTACTTTCCTCAGTTTACCCAGAACAGAAGCATGTTATTGATTCTCCTGCTGTCCTGTTTCAGCCTGTGCAAGCCAGTAGACACAGACACAAGGATGTTGTATTACCAGCACAGCATACTACATCAGAGTGCTTTATTAGCAAAGGACATAGAAAGAGATGAACAGTTGCAGTTTTCCTGATTGTTAGATCATCAGCCATCATCAGAGCAAGCTGGAAGCAGCTTCACCCTGGAGAGCTGACTTGTATGCAGATGGCATTGGCAATTATAGCACATTTCCACTAACAGGCAGTGAAGGTGCTACCTCAGACAGTGACCTTAATCAAGCCTTTGACTTGGAGAACTGCTCTCTGCAGGATAGCCAAGATGCTCATCCCCTGGGTGGAGTTCTCTCTCCATTCATGGCACTGAGTGAGACACACCCGCCCCAGAGCACAGATGGGCGTTTCCACTTGACAAGCAGATTAACACAGGTCTGTCTTTGACTCCCCTCACTTCTGGCTGGAAAAGTCAGTCACTCACTGACACAGAGCAGGACAGCTTGTCCCAGTTAATAGCTAGTGTTAGTTTTAAAAGGGGGAAAAACAACCATTTTCTCTTAATAACAGCCATTATTCTCTTTCCGTGTTTGTTAGTTTTGAGTGAGGAAGTTCAGTCCAGTTCGACCAGCTTGACTTTAAGGTTCTCAGATACTAAGAAATTTTTTATTTGTTTAAAATGAATGTCTGCAGGGGACCGTGGAAACCTCTATACTGGCCTCCAGTTTTCTATTAACTTGGGTTTTTATATAATTTATAACCTGATTGGAATCAGGTCAAATAGCTATTGAGAGCTACTTCCAGGTGCACCCAGGGTATGCTCTTAAACCTGCACACTGGGCCCTAATGTAGTGTTACATAGTAACTGTGTTTTCTTTGAAAGAACAATAATGATCATTTAAAAACCCAGTTTCACAATATATTCTCCATTAGGTCATCTGTGTTCTGTTCTATTTGTTTATAGAGACAATATAGATACAGTAGTTCAAGTAGCATAGAATCCTAGAATGCTAGAAGGATTCAAGCACATCTCATTCCAACCCCCTGCCACAGGCAAGGACACCTTCCACTGTCCCAGGGTGCTCCAAGACCCATCCAACCTGGCCTTGGACACTGCCAGGGATCCAGGGACAGCCACAGTTGCTCTGGGCACTCTGTGCCAGGGCCTCACCACCTTTATAGTAAGCAACTTCTTCCTAAGTACCAGTTGATCTCAAGTTAATGGTTGGACTTGATGTTAAAGGTCTTTTCCAACCTTAATGACTCTGATTCTATGATTCTAAGTCATGGAGTTAACACGAACTAATCACAAAGGTGTAGAAAGGCATCTCTGTATGTCAAAATGATGGATGCTGTTGGCAAACTCACCTTGCAGGTCAGGGAGCCAGGCAGCGAGGGTGGGAAGGTGTGTGTCACCCTCCTCAGGAGGGGCTGAGCTCCATTTTTCTTTGCCCTGAAGTGTGACGCTGGTACAACACATCCTTCTAACATGCACGACAAGCTTAGACTGAAAAAATGTTCCATATTTTTAATTCCTACAGATTTTAATAGGCATAACAATATGCCACCACATTACCTCTCAGGTTCCTTAAATAAACAAGCTTAATGGTGCTGCACAGAAGTTAATGGGCAGTATCTTCACTGCTGTATGGATTTATGAGGTGTGATTGCTACTCCCCAGCCCAGGAGCCAGCTGTGCCCAGGGAACTGTGTTCAGGTCTCCCTGAAGGGCAGCTTAGTCAGCAAAAATACAGTTATTTTACAATTCTATGATTTACATCAAACATCATCTCTCCACGCCAGTTCATGAAGGTAAGGTTTATTTTTCAGACAGTCAGCCTGTCATCTTTCCCACCCCAAATCTGACCAATGATGAATAGTTGTTTTAAAATTACTGCATACTTCCAAAGTTTGTATTTAATTATTTATCTGCTTTTCTTTGCCAGAAAACAATGGCTTTCAGCCTGCCATAAACCCAAATGAATGACCCAATTAATTTCCCAATACTCCTGTGTGGCCACAGGGATTGCAGGAGTTCAAAGAGCAGATTGGGTTTTTTGAAAACCTCTTTCACTTCTTGTGCCGTTTCCTGCTATGATCCCTCAGGTACCTTTATAATGAAAACAAAATAGATGGAAAGAGCAATGTAAGAATTAGATCAAAACAAGGAGCAGAGCAAAATTGACCAAATCAAGGAGTTAAATGTGACACTTAATAGCACAGTTAGGACTTTCCAAAATGTTAATGAAGTTGAGCAAGTGAATAGCCTTTACTTTTTATTTTTAGCATGAAGCTGTATTTTATCAAAGAGCCCATCTAACACATTGTGTTGCAAAATAGGCAGATTTAAGACATAATGACAGTGCCGTTATTCTTCCGAACATAAAAGATGGGGCATAAATTCTTCTAACTTTAATAAGAACATCTGCTGATCTTGTCTCCATGCAACACTGCTTGTTACACTGCGCTCTTTGATCCTGACTTTTCCATGAACTGAAGAAGTGGTGAGAGCACAAAACCTCAGCAAAAAACCCTCCCTCCACGCAATGTGCATTTAGTGATGGGCTCCTGTCACAAACGAGTCAGAACCTGCGCTGTGCTGAGAGGATCGTGCCCATTTGCCCAACTGGTTCCAGTGACTCTGAACACACCATTGTGAGGAACAGTCAAAACTCACAAGTACCTCTACTGTGGCACTAACCTGAAGTTAAAACAATATTTACAAAGGTTAACCACTTAAGTGATATAGAAACTGTGTCACACACAGATGGCAATGAAAGACCTGAGGAGTCAATGCCTGTGCTCCAAACAGCATTCATCCTCCACACTCCTCAGGAGAGCCTCCTGTTTAGTACACTGACACTTCATTTTTAACCTTCATCCTCCACCCTCCTCATGAGAGCCTCCGGTTTAGTACACTGACACTTCATATTTAAGTACTTTTAAGCAAGCAGCAAACACCATTGGCCTCCTGAGAGGAGTCACCACATGGACACACAGAGCTCCAAGCCTGTTCAAGGGTCACAGCAAGGACAAGGAACTTTTTGCAGTCCCAAGGTGACTGAGATACATGACACCTGAGATACTGACCAGGCCTTTCAGTCCTGACTGCTCTGCTGGCGTGCTAGGGCATCACTGGAAAGCAGGCAGTGCAATCGGGGTAAAGAGGTTCATCCATAGACTCAGGGCTCGGACATGGAGTGTAGGCTGTGCAGGAGAGGTGGCCTTGTGTCATCTCATGCAGTCATATGCAGTTGCTCGGTATAATCTTGCTCTTCTCTCTGCTGGATCCCCTGCAAACATCTGGAAGAGTCACAGAATCAGTAAGGCTGGGAAAGCCCTCCAAGGTCATCAAGTCCAACAATTAACCCAGCACCGCCTTGTTTACCAGTAACCCAAGTGCCACATCTACACATCTGTTAAATCCCTTCAGGGATGGTGACTCTACCATGGCCCTGGGCAGCCTGTGCCACAACTGGACAACTATTTCAGTGAGGAAATTTTCCCTATTACCCAATCTAAACCTCCCCCAGGGCCACTTGAGGCTGTTTTCTCTTGTCCTGTCATTTGTTACTTGGGAGAAAAGAACCCCCCACCTGGCTTCATCCTCCTGTCAGGGAGTTGCTGAGAGTGAAAAGGCCCCTCCATGAGCCTCATTTTCTCCACGCTAACTCAATTTAACCTGCATCATCCTTTTGGGCAGAGTTACATGTGTGGCTTTTTTTCTTGTAATAAGAATTAGTGGACAGACACAGGACACCAGCCACTGGTACATGTGTGTTGTAGAGTCACAGCCAGTTCTGAATTGCTTTAAGAGCTCCTAATAGAATTTTGCTCTTACTCTTATGCCTTGTAGAATAATGCTCCAGAAGGACGTTGATATATTACCAGTTTTCAGTATTTGATGAATATGTATAGCACATTGCTATGTCAAAATTTTCCTTCTCATCTGTCAGTCCAACACAACAAAAAAGAAATTGAGAAATACCACAGTGTAAAGAAGCTGCAATTACTGTTTCCAGTTCCCAAGAAGGAAGCCAGAAAATCCATTGAAGACACCTCAGACCACAGACAAGAGATTCCAGGACTGAGTCCCTTGTTATTTTTCCTTCTTTTTCCTGACAACAGCAAAAGGCTGCACATGAATCCTTGATCTCTTGACTCCGCCTAGACAGTCAGCATCCTACATGAGGAAGGGTTTAGGAAGAGCCTTTGAGACCTCCTAGTTACAACATACCTCCTAAAATAAAAGCAGCATATCTCACTTTGGGTACCAAACACCAAGGTCTGGAGTTCAGGTTCAGATGTTAAAATTCAGTATTTTGAAAACATCAGAAATCATTCACGGGATGGTAGTATTTGTCTGGTAATTTAGAATAAGTAAAGTATTGGACAAATATACAAAACTAAAACTCCATAAGATTTGAAGAGTAACTAATTTATAATTAACAACAGATAGTTTAGATGACAAGGGAGTGAAATTGGTGTAAAGTCCTGAATTTCCAGGTAGGCTCTAAGCACGCTATGTGTCTGAGCCAAGGTCCCCGTTCTGGTGTAATTGCACTGACTGGCCACTGATTTAAATGAAGGCAGGAGCAGCATGTGATATAATAATTTCCCTGTTTAACTGTGGATCTGCTTACTGTCCCTGTGCTTGTTGAGTAAAAACATGCATTCAAACAGATGTGAGGTCTCCCACCCAGATACATCCCAAAAATCTGCAAGTGAAATTAAAACATGATTTTAAATCTGAAAAAGAAACCAAACGTGACATAATTGTACCCATCTCTCATCCTATATATCATAAATTCAAAGGTCCTAAGCCCATACTCTAACTTTTTCCTTTGAAATTAACACACTATATGTTTTATTGCTTTTAAGAGGAGAAGAGACGATTACCAAAGTCATTAGCAGCTAGGCACCAGCATCTCGCTCATTAGAATTTAAGGTACACTTTTGGGTTTACTCTTTGGGCAGGGATTTGACCCATTTTCAAGACACGGGGGGCAACTGGTTGTGTAATTAAAGAGTAAGTTTACAAAACGATGTATGTGAAAGCCAAAATCACTAAGCTCCACCAAGTGGCATAAGAGAGGTGTTGCCATAACGTCCGAGCATTAGAATGGTTTCGGAGGAACTGATCTACTCCTATGCTGCCATAATTAGGTGTGCAGCTACCTGTTCTCTCTAATGTTTTGCCGTTTGATTATTTTTAAGGGGACCATTACATGCCATATAACATGTTTTAAAGTCTGAATTTGACATGGGAAATAAGCCAGATATGCTTTGGTGTGCCCAGAGCACACTGGGAGAATAAAAGCAGCAGCTACTGTGCAATCCCCTGACTGAACTGGTGTGATGGAGAGTGTGGTGGCAGGAAGAGTGAAGCCACCACTGCAGCCATGAGGCATCTCAGGGTGCTGGCTGGTAATCACATCAGTCTAGGACTGTCGGGATGGCAGTACCACAAGCCAGGGAGGGAAGGAAGGAAAAATGGAGAGAAAAAAACCCTCAACAAAAAAGCAACAGCCCCACCCCCCCCNGGCAGGGTAAAGCACATGAGAAAAATAGGTAGCACCATCTTACAGTATGGATGTTATGGATGGTAGGGTTAGGAACTACTACAACCAAATTTGGATGTCCCATTTGAGCAGAATAGCCCATAAGTAACTCACTGTTCTCTCATGATTTCTCTTCTCAGGAGGCAGGTCTTTGCCATCAGCAAAAGTGGTGGAAACATGTTAGAAAACAGCCTCAAGAGATTTGATGCTTTTTAAAGGAGGGTCTCTGAGCTATTGAGACTTGTATATAGAACTTGTATGAAATGGGAACACTGAGAGGCAGAAAACCCCGGGGTGACAATGTGATAACCTGAAGGAATTGGATTCTCTGTTCTCCTCTCCAGATGCCTGTTGACTCTTGAAGTCAAAGTCATTTTCTGAGTTGGGATAACTAAACCTTTTTGCAGACACATTTAAATTCTCATTCCATCTTATCAAACAAACTATGGTTGTCATGGCATGAAGCTGTGCCAGGGCAGGTTTAGGTTGGATTTTAGGGAAAGGTTCTTCCCCCAGAGGGTGCTGGGCACTGCCCAGGCTCCCCAGGGAATGGTACCAGCCCCGAGGCTGCCAGAGCTCCAGGAGCATTTGGACACCGCTCCCAGGGGTGCCCAGGGTGGGATTGTTGGGGTGCCTGAGCAGGGCCAGGGGTTGGAGTGGGTGGTCCTTGTGGGTCCCCTCCAGCTCAGAAGATTCTATGGCTGTATGATTCTGTGTTTCATCAGTGTCTTGCTAGTCAGACCAGAATGACTAAACCTCAGCTAAACCCTGCAAGCTATCTAAAAATGTTAGATTTTCATCTTTGCCCAAGATAATTCAAGGTATTTTTCTCCCTCTCACATATTACTTGTCTCAGTAACGTCAGGACTGACATTAAAAGAGCTTCCCTAGCACAGAGGAGAAGCTATTACTATGTTCCCAGGCTTTAAAGATGAATGCCTTTTAATATAAAAGTTTCCTAGCAACATGTGTTCTCAGCCCAGAATGTATTCCAGGGGCAGTGATGCTTCCAGCATTGTCTCCGTCACTCCGTCTGAAGCAGCCGCTGTGCTCTGCTGCCATTCCTGCCTTCACAACCCACAGTATTACAGAACAGCAGTCTCCTCTTCCCAGGTTCAGCTTCTCACTGTCTCCCACTTTGGTCTTACACATTAAAATATCTACCCACCCTTGTCTGGGTGGTATGTGTCTTGTCAGATGTGTATCTGTTGCTTTTCTTCAGCATTCTGAGGAAGCACCTCCTTTTCCCTCACTGAATATCACTCTCCTGAGCATTTCTGGCTCACACATTACTGAGACTGCACATGCTCCAAACTAGGCAGCTCTTTTATCTGTGTTTGGAGAGCTGTGGACAGCTGAGGGATGGTCCTGGACCAGTGCCAGCACCTACCCACCCACAGCATCACATTTTCCAGCACTGGGCAGGACCACAGAGCAAGAGCAGGGAGCAGGAGCACCTTCCACATTAGGAACTGCATCCCACAAGAGAAATAAACATGGAAAAAGGCTTATCAAACCTAATTTTTTATATAATTGGGGAAGAAGAAGGAAAGGAAGAAGGAATGGGTAAAGGGTTATCCTGTAGCTCCTTTGGAAGGGAATCATGATCCAAAGGGTTATGCCAGGCCACTTGGCCTCCCCCAAGGAAAAAAAGGGGGCCTCCCCCTTTCCTCCACCAATAAAACAAATTAACAAAAGCAAGTGAAAGGGAAAAAAAAAATAAAACCCAAACAAAACCGAACTATTTACTAACACAAAACAGAACTGGAAAA
>VZRO01000372.1:0-76639 GCA_013397915.1 Daphoenositta chrysoptera
AGCTTGTTGCTTTTGCTTGGGTTCTTATTTTTACTCTATCCCCTCAGTTAAAACATAAAATTTAAAGTGATTTGTTTTAGTTTTTTTACCCTTTTCATAGCAAATACTGTATTATGTGTGTTTTAGGTAGCACACAGCAAGTACTGCCACATATATTTTATGAACTCTCTATACACATGCATTTTTCTGAAGCAGTGACAAGTGTATCTAGCACCAGTTATGGCATTGATCTGAATGCTAAAATATTTAAGTGCAGCTTTTTCTTGTTGACATGTCTCTATAATATCAAAAAGATTGTACCGTTGAAGCAGAAAATGCCATTATTATTTATTTTAAAATAGAAAGATATGTCTGCAAGAATTACAGTTTGCCACTGTCATGAGTTTTAAGATACTAATTTTAAATACTCGGTGATCAACATCTGATTGAAATGCTACAGAAATAAATAACATTTTGTTGTTTATTGTGAAAGATAAATGTATAGAAAGTGTTTTTTCTTTTCTTTCTGTTACCCCCCATTTTTCCTGTTCTGTACATCAGACATATTAAAAAAACCCCAAACCTAGGGGAAATTATAAAGTTTTCCTATTGGAAGCAGAACAGCTGTCTTCCATACCTACACATCTTTATCCCATCCCAGTAAGGCAAAGTCTGGTATATTCCTCCTAGCAGTGCCACATTTATGGCAATATCTTGCTGACAGTTTCCAAAATGTGCTGCTGATCCAAATTTATTGCAGCTAAAATTAGGCTTTTATCTCTGGAAGTCTCTAAAGCAATCTTAAGGAGAGTGGCTTTACCAAGATAAAATAGTCCTTTTAGAATGTTATTTTTTCTCTTATATTTCCGCTTATATTATAAGGTTAAATGTGATTCTCAGATAATCTTAACGACTCCAAGAGCTAGAATACAAGGAGACTCCTCAGTACTGGAAGGCATGGGATACCACTGTAAAAGCTGTTGGTGCTGAGTCATTTTAAAAACTGCCAGTGGGACTGGAAATGGGTTGGCAGAGGAAAACCCCACTAAGTAGTTTCTTCTCTTTCCAGTCCAGATTTTGATTAACGCTTAACAACCAGGATGTCATTATTTCTGCATGAGAGAACATCCTTGGACTTAGGGAACACTGAATTAATATTGTTTTGATGCCATGGGTCTTCTCTGCTAACATTAATTTCTGCTTCTGAAATATACAGTCAAGAGGGTTTGATGCCTGAACTGGTCTATTAAAAAAATTCAGAATGAAATGAAAACCAACATTTCTGTGTAGAAGTGTACTCATGTCTCTGTGTGAAGACATACGTGAGTGTTTATGTGAATGCACACACTGTATTTCATGCATTTAAGCTTGCCAGTATTCAAATCTTCAGTGAGACATTGGAACAGTTTACTGAAGTAGAAGACTACCTGCCAGCTCTTTTTGGAAGTTAAGAAAGTGAATTCTCTGCTGAATGCTTGCTTTTGTAGGTTTTCCCTGTGGATGCAATAATCTCTGATCTTGCCAGACATGTCGGTTGCCAAACAGCTCATGGGACTGAGGGGTTGGAACATGCCTAAATCCCATGTTGTTCATCTTTGAAGAGCTCACCCTCAGACTGGAACTGGGAACATTACAGGAGGCCTTGCAGAGATACAGAAGAAAAGTGGTGGTAAAATTGCCAAGTGTGCCTGCGTGCTTGGGCTTACCAAGTGGTGAAGGGAAGCAACTCACAGACAGTGAAAACTAAAAAGGAGCCATCCTCAGCTTACCAAAAGGACAGGGAGAAGGAAAAGGCAAAGAATTTCTTTAAGTGGAGATGGCACCCACTGAACAAGGAGAAAAATACATTTGGATTGGTGGTATGTTTTGGTAACCTTTTGTCATCAAGATCTTGTCCTAAGATTGTCTTTTAAATATGTATGTGTTTTATGTGGCCTGCTGAACAGTGAAATTGTTATCACTGTGATTATTTGATGCTACTATTCAGTTTTCCCTTTCTGCTCCTCAGACTCCTCTGACATTATCTTAGGGATAGCACTTTGCATCCACGCTGTGAGGGACTGCAGTGTTAAGTACAAGTTGGACAATAAATCTGCAGATATGTGTGGCAGAGGGTTCACATTAATGCCATCAGTAACAGTCCTTCACCTTATCTCCGAGAGGGTCAGGCACACCCTCCCATGGTGTTATACTGAAGAAATGCCACTGTCTTGGGGAAATTTCTTTCAGAGGTAGTGCATGGAGGAAACACCCACCTGTCGGGAGCTGCTGGAGATGGGAACACTGGAGCAAGTGGTGTTTGAGA
Source organism: Daphoenositta chrysoptera (assembly GCA_013397915.1). Classification (NCBI taxonomy): domain Eukaryota; kingdom Metazoa; phylum Chordata; class Aves; order Passeriformes; genus Daphoenositta; species Daphoenositta chrysoptera. The sequence continues at coordinate 2,285 of VZRO01000372.1, forward strand.
AGGCCTCTCTGGCCGCTGATGAAGGCAAGCTCTGCTCTCAGGAGCTGCCCAAGGGATGTGGGAGGCTGGGATGATTGCCTGGGTCCAGTGTATGCTGTGAAAAATAGTTCCAGAGATAGGTTTTGGTGCGAAGGGGCCTGACTTACACTGCTTACACCTCTGTTAAACACCACAGCTCTGTTTTGACCACAGGAATTAGTCAGCAGAAACCACATACTTTCTTGGAGCCTAATTGTCTTAATATTTCAAATTAGGAGAGAAAGACCAGAAGGCTTTGCAATTACCTTATTTTTTCTTTGCTTAAAAAAGAAAAATCGTAAATAATTAGAAAGAGCAAGTTATTAAATCCTGTGTGAAGCCCTGACTCCATGCAAGATGGCAGTAGCTTTGCCACTGATGTCACTGAGATAGGATCTCCTCACTAATGTCTGGCCATTATTTTATGGTTCTACTTTGATATAAATTGTGGAAATTAATCTTATGGTTATTAGGTTAAATTTACAACTTTTCCAATTGCAGAAACATTTTAGGACATGTAGCTATTATGGTCTGTTTATCACTATATTTTCTGAGAGTAATTACGCCTTGAGGAGTTAGTTAGAACTTTATCCCCATATATTCACACACAGACATATATATATGGAGCTAAACTGGTTTTCTGTACAACCATAACATTTTGCTGAGAGTGAAGAACTAGAAAGTCATTCCTTCAAACAGCAGGTCATTTTATCAGAAAAAACTTCAAAAATTTTAATTGTTATTTAATTGGTGTTGTCTGATTAGTACTGAAGAGTAAAGAATTGTGTGAAAATTTGGAGCCATTTTGGACCTTTGTGTGATCTCACAGACACAGTAATTAAAACATGAGATTTCTGTGAAACCACTCTAAAAGGTCTTGACGAAGTTGCAAGCTTAATGTTTTACTGTTACTGATATTTTCATTTTAGCAAGCCTTCCTGTCTTTTAGGACAGATACTAAAAAAGAAACATGAAGACCTAGTATCTCATTTCTATGTAATTTGCTAGATTTACCAGGATGGAAAACTCAACCCAGGGCAAAATACATAAAAAATGCTTATGACAAAATTACTTGTATCCCTCTCCTCCCCCTGCCCGCCAAACCCTCCTAGCTAGAGACAATGCTAAGAATAAATTTCATTATAAGATTTCTTTCTGGATAATATGAATTACATCTGCCATATATCTCATGTAAGAAACTCCAGGTGACTCTTCTGAAATGAATCAACCTGTATGCCATGTTCGCAGCTCTCCTGATTTAGGTATTGCAGTCCATGGAGGATTAAACTATGATCAAATGTATACATTTCTGTAACCAGCCATTTCAAATTCCCTGAATTGGTGCATTCTACATAAATAAAAGGACCTGATTTTGTGCTTTGCCTTCTGTTTGCTGCACAATGCCATCTGACTTCTAAAAAATTGACTGATCCTTTTTCTTCATCTGCACCTGCTCTGCTTCAGAAATATCACTTAGGGAAATCTTGGGCTAGTTCTGTCTGCTGTGACGTTAGCTTTGCCTTCAAGAGCAAGAAAGATGTGAGGTAAAAAAAAAAAAAAAAGAATGTGTAATCCAAAACAAGGAGAGGGAAGTGATTCATTTGAACAATCAGCGCATTTCAATTTCATTTGACAAAAGAATGAAAAGGCTCCTAGACCAGTGTGTTGGCAAATTTCTTGCAAATAGACACATTAGCTGATATCATCAGCCTACACAGGCTGTACACTTGCACTACCAAACCACTTAAGTAGGTGCTTTACTTTATGTATTTTATTGTTTTACCTACTTTGTTGAGACAATTCAGATGTATAAGTTTAAAGCTCCATGTAATTGCTTTGGACTGGAGCCCTATAAAGTGAATTTATTTCCTGTGCTATAAGAAGATTCAGCCTACATCATCCCCAGCACTCTTTAGCTGGAGAGAGATTTGAAAACTGCTATCCCAGGGAAGCAGTACTGGTTACAAATTCGTGGAGAATAAAGGACAGATAGGCACAAAGGTAGAGTGAAAGGCACCATTAGGTGACAATGAAAATCTGACCATGTGTTAGGCTCTCTCTAGGTCTTCATCAAGACTACCTGAATCACCTCCCCTTCTGACTTTGAAAGACAGGTAACACATGTCAAATTCCCAGGTGTCCCACTTAGGTGAAGAAATTTCTTCAACTGAAGGGAATTTATTATTTGAAATTTAAAATAAATTTGGCACTTACTTTTCCTCTATTTAATATTGTTGCAAGGTCAGTTTCAAAAGTAAACCTTTATGACAGGATTTTTCCTACTATTTTTTCTAGAAATCATCTAACTGCTATAAAGGATTTGGTCTCTGTCTGTGTTTAATTTCTGTTTACTTGAGTTTCTCAGGTAAAGGGGGAGAGTGCTGTGTGCAGAGGTGAGACACATCTGGATTGCCTCAGACTCCTGCAGTTTCACCTGGGAGGGAGAAAGAGATTGGACTTTCACTGAAACTGATATGTCCAAAGCGTATTTACTTGACCAGCCATGCTTATTGTGACTGAGGCTGAATTGTATAACTGCCTCCCAGGAGATTCCAGGACTAAGGAATTCACACTCCAGACCTTTCCTTGAAAGGCTGATCTCAAGAGGTTAGAAAGGTAAATAGGGAAGCCAAATCAAGAGGCAGAACTGCCTTGGTGCAATGTATGAGTAGTGAAGAACTGCTTTCCCAAAGGATCCTGTAGGAACAGGAAAGAGAGAGGTGGACAAGGGTGACAGGACCATGGCTTTGTACAGGGAGAGGTTAAATATACTAGAGCTTTTTTGCTTGAGAAAGAGGTGATTCAAGAGGTTTATAGATACTGAGTGAAATAAAGAAGCTGAATAGAAAATTATTATTCTCCATTTCCCTTTATACACAAGCTGGGAGGAAACAAATAGAAGGCCAGGGAATAAGTTAAAAGTAAACGAGAAAGAAATTAATTGTAGAATGAATTAGTAGAGCAAAAGAGTGGAATGCAAAGAAAATGTGGTTATGCAAAAGATCCTTGGCTTCAAGGATTAGATAAGATCATGAAAGGATAATTTGTCATGGGGATGTACATTTGAGAATACCTCCTCTGCCTTAAGCTATCTCCGAGCCTGTGATTTCTGAGAGGCATGAGGACGTAGACTCCGTGTAAGTTCCCTTGGCCTTAGAAAGAAAGGGCTGCAGGAAAAGGAGAACAAGGAGAAAACGGTGGGATTGACAGATGAGAAAATGGAAGTTGCAGATGGCATGCTCAAAAGTGTCTAGAAGAAACTAGAAGGAGGGTTGACAGTTCCCACTGCTCCCTGAACATGTCTGAGGTAGAAATGGATGTTATCACCTCTGCAGGCCCAGTAAGAAAAGGGAACAGAAACTGGTCCTTCCCAAACTTCCTCCTGCTGATGGTGTGAAAGGCCAGCTTGGCTGGGGCCAGGAGGAAGGGATGGGATGGTCTTGGGGTTTTGTTAGGTCTCTGAGAGGGAGAAGGGTAGGAGCTTCAGGAAGACAGTCACTGTTGGAAGCAGGTCCTGGGTCTCAGGGTCCCTCAGCCTGATCCAGTACAGCTATTTTTAATCTCTGCACCTGCAGTGGCACTGCTCTAGCTGTGATGCTTTTGATATGGTGATGAGGTACCTTCAGGAAAGCAGAAAAGCAGTCATGAAAGTTTGTCAGAAAAGAAAAAGAATCATGAGAATTGAGGAGTATAGCTGAAAGCTGACACTATCCCTTTAAACTGAGTTTTACATTCTCTAAATACTATGTTCATAAATAAAATCTGTCATTTCACTAGATGATGTAATGTAGGGTTAGTCTTGTGTTAGAATGACATATTTGCTCTACTATAATGTATAGGTTTTTTTCATGTTTCACAGGATCATTTACCTCTGATCTCTTTGAGGCAATTCTCAAGATCCTTATCGTTCTGGTAAAAAAAAAAATTCTTTTTTGTTTTTTTCCTCGAGTGTGTTTTTTCCTCACATTCCTCACCTCCTCATATGTTCCTGTTGCAATCCTGAAGAAGGACCATTCACTCAGAACTTCTCCATCTTCCCATTGTCAGAGATCAGGCCAGAGACACACAGAAAGATGGAGCTGTACTGCCATGCATGTTAAAAATGATTTTACTTGATAAGTGTGAAATTACATCTAATTACAAAGTTAATGTAACTGAATGTAATCAGATACTTACAATGGGTAATGACATGATATTTACAACTTATAATGATCTTGTTATTATACTGTATATAATGACATTATCAAAATTCCTTCTGAAGTTTTCTCCTCTTTAATTGGCCTTTTCATATAAAAGAAATTATTTTAAATGCTTTATAATATTCTGTGTGAATCCTTTACAGTCAAACATATAGGTTTAAAGCCTTATTAAAGCCTTGGTAATATTATGGCTATTTACTCTTTTAGGTTTTTAAATGAAAAAAAAAAAATCAACAGCTCTTTTTGAGGTGTGGTACAAGAAAGCCTTTGAAAAAGTCTGATTTCCATACTTTTTATTGTACACCACTCGAAGAAGTGAGCAGAATTGTTAATAGGAGGCAGCATGTGGGCAAAACCTTACCTTAGATAGCAAATGACCTTGGAGCTATTCTCTTGGGCAAGTAATTTTGATTTTTTATGCCTTGGTTTCCCTATCTGTAAATGGGGAATGATGATATTTCATTTCATCTTTACAGTACGTCATAACATACAAATGAAAACTGACAAATATCACATGGAAAGGAAATTAAGAATTCACACAAGGAATGGAGACAGATTTTAATTGGAATGAAGGCGCTCCACTTTAGTAAACACCAGCCTTGCCTAATTTATGAATATTGGTGCATGTCCCCTACCCCCTTCACACAAAGCTCCGATAATTGGTCTTTGTTCAGGGAACTGCCTATGGGTTGGAATAACAGCAGGAGCTCCCTTTGTGAGTGCTTTGGGCCGAGCTCCAAAGGTCCTCTCAATACTGGTGTATTCAAGGCTGCTGCAAACACGAGGCCTGATTCATGTCACCCACGTTACACCACTTCTATGCCAGCATAATTCCATTTAAAGTGATGGACTTGCTCATGCAGCATAATACTGAAGTAATTCACCTGATTTTAGTGAAATTACTCTGGCATAGAACTGGAGTCAAACAAGGACTGATTGGAGACTGCAGGGCTTGAATTTTAATTGTTTTCTGAAGTCTCCCGGGTATAAAATGCTGTATTCTGACCTGTGAGCATTTGACACCTTCTCTGCATGGAAGCAAATGACCCCAGTGAGAAGGCTAATGCTTTAATCCTTCTCAGCACTGCCTCATGATCCGTTTTTATGTTAGCATCAAAAGGGCCAAAAAGTGGTTGCTAAGCTTGCTGACAGCACAAGACAGTCGTCCAACAGGCCTTTTTCTTTAGTCTGGCTAGGAAGCCTGGGGCAGTTAGAATACAGTTGAGGCTCCATCAGAAAGGCTCTATCCAAGACAAAGACCATGCTGCAGCTTCAGAACAGGCATTATCAGTAAACAGCTGTCCTTTGAATCCAGAAGTGGAGTTCTAAGTCCATGGGAAGCATGGCTGTCCCTCAGTGCCTTTCCACTGATAATGACACAGATAAGTCATGCAGAAGCTCTGGCTTTTCATCATTTTACATCTTTAGTGTAATAATGAAGCCTGCCATGTAACATAGCCTGTGCTGGAGATGCAAGTAACTCAGGCAGTTAAAAAGGGAGCAAGATAGAGATAGAGGCCAGAGAAAGCAGAGGTGCTTAACTTAACTGGTGCTGGATGTCCAAAGCAGAGGTGGTTACCCACAAACAGATGAAGAGATACCTCTGACCAGGCATGGCTGACTAACAATAACTTGCATAAGGCTGACATTGCCATGCAAAGCACGAGTGGGTGCAGCATTAAAAGGGAGGAGGGGAAGGAGTTCTAGATGTGGCCATCACCATTCTGGGATTGTGGGCTGGGTGATCATTAGGTTGCCTCATCCATTAGATTGTTTTCAGCAAAGGAGAAAGCATGCTTACGAGAATGGAAGGCCTCAAACCACTGGAAATGGCACACTTAAAGCCTTGTAGAAGCTAAGAATCAGGGATCATTTCTGCATACAGAGGTGGATATGAAGGATAAGACTAAGAAAAAGAATGTATAGATGTTTTATCATCACAAGAGGACAGAAGGTAAAAAGTAAGAGAGACATGCTCAGCAGGAATAGTGTTTGAAACACTGGGTCTGTTTGCTTGTTTTTGGTTTTTTTAAACAATAAATTAAGAGCGGTAGTGGAAGAAAAAGGTGTTGAATTGGATTCTGAGGACAGAACACTGCAAGACGGCTGCAGATTTTCAGATATTCTCTTATGTCAAACACCAGTTTGAATCCAGGCAAATTGTGGAGTCAGCTGCAATACAGTCCCAGAAATACTGGACCAGAAAAATATGATCTCATGTTGCTGATATACAAGGAAACCGTATTAATTCTAATGAACAGCAGAAGAGTGCTTGTATGCAACCAAGGCAACACAAGATCTCCTGTAATTCATAGTTTCCCCAGCAGTTATAAACTGTAGTTTCTATAGTTTGGTACTCACAGCAGGATATTAAAGCAGCAGGCTCCATCAAATTGATGATACATTTGATCACAATGTACCTTCTTCTGCGGAAGGCAGGAGAGCTGGCAATGCTGTCCTTGTTCAGCAGCCCCACATAAGAAATGCCTGAACAAAGAATACATCAAGAAGACAGAACATGTTTGATATAGATGCCCCATGTGTATCTTCTGAGACTACTGACATGCAGATGTAGTCACTGAAAATAAGACAGTGCCTTCTTTGATGATTGAGGATATATTACATGGTTTATCCATTGTGCAAGGATCCACTGCTATAATGTTCAAAATTATTTCCGTAATGGGAAGCTATCCTATCTTCTTCACATCTTAGAGTGGACATAGAGGGTTTCCATTTGTGCAGTGAGAGGACGTCATTAAGAAACATGCAAAAGAAAGGATGAAAAAGAATAAAGTAATTCACAAGAGCAGTAATCCCATATTTTCTGCACATCTGTGGAAGCCTGAGCATCTTTGAAATATTTGATATACCAAGATGCAGTGTGCTCAGTTGGACCAGAGAAAAGAAGAAAAAAAAAAAGGAAAGATTAAAACAAACCTAAAGTAATGTCCTACTTTTTCTTAAGGTCTATTATCCCAGATTATGAATCATGTTAGAAAGGAGCTAAAGTCAGGACTATTTCAAAATCAGAAGTTCACAACACTTCTAAGAATCTGACAGGTCTGCAAGGGGATACGAATTGAATACATTCACCTGGATAGGCAGTTCAGTCCAGGAACTCAAAGGGTCCCACTGGTTCATTTGTGAACACAAGATGAGCATCCAGTTTGGCCAGGAGGAAAGTCACATGATGGAACATGTGAACTTCTACCAGCAGATTAGCCATAATGCCTCTCTATGCATTTATCAGCTGCTTGGGTAGGGTTCTGAACATCAGAAATATCAATTCAAGCAGTGAGAAAGCTAAACACTGGCACTGGCATCAAATCAAGGAGTAACAAGAACTGAGGGGATGTTGTCTTGAGGCAGTTACAGAAGTAAGAAGTGTCACCCCAGGAGAATGGTGGACATGGTAAAGACTGCTTGAGGGATGGCTCAACAGAAGACCATGCAGATGCTCTTTGAAGAGTAGCTTGAACTGTCATTATGGCTTTCAGGACAGTCTTTCAAGAAAGGCTTGGAAATAATGGAAAAGGAGACAAAATTCAGAGGGAGACAGTGCTTAGCATAATAGATTTTCTACCTAAGAGAATGTGTTGGCCCTCACCCACTCAGAAGTGTGAGTCTGAAGAGAAATTATGGTGAGAATTCTTCAGGATAGACCTAAAAATGACGTGTTCAGTATTTTCTTTGATGAAGAATCACAAGAAGTGGGAGCGAGTTACCATATTTATTGTCAGAAAACCAATATTAGGGAGAAAGCTTACTTAGTAGTTTACAGCATAAATTAGATTAATTTCTAGGGACAGGATGAAGTCTAATTGGAACACTGCAAAATCATGTGCACAATGCATACAAATAACCAGACTTTCTTAGCTATATAACAAGGAGCCAGACCTGTTAGAAGCAGAGGTGATGTCTATTAAGTTACAAGGGAGCCTTGTGTAGAAGGGAGGGTATATGAAAAGCCTTTAAGTCACATTAATGATGCAAGAAAGAAAAAAGGACAGATTTTTTTCTACCTGCAACATTATGTGTTTCAAGTAGAGATGGAAATGATTGATTGAACTTCTGTGATAAATAACCTATGTTAAATGACTTGAGTTCCACTCTTAGCAGATACAGAGGTTTTCTACAGTAATCGGGAAAGAACAGCCGACTTTGCAAAAGGAAACAAAGAGCTTCGTTTGTTTAGCCAAAGACAACAAAGGTTGAGAGAGGGAATTATTGTGCTCTACAGATAGGTCAAGAGAATAAGCATCAGAGAAGAGGGAAAGTATTTAACTAAAGAACAATATTGACATAAGAATAAAAGACAGTAAACTACCTAGGAATACGCTTAGGCTAGACATTAGAAAACACTTGGAAACATCAGACCCGTAGGACTTTGGAACAATCTTCCAAAAGGCTGTCTGGGCAAAAAATCTCAGCCACTTTGCAGATAGAGACAGTGATCTGTTAATTCAATAAGATCTGCAATGCAATCAACAGTGAGAAGAGGGAATTTAATTTGATGTTTCTGAAAGCATCTTTGAATACAGTGCTAGAACATAGATGCCCGATGTTAATATCTAATTGTATGCCTCAGCTTTAGAATTTGATAATACATGATATTTTAGTTCTATTTATAAAAAGAATACATAAGATTTGGCCCATATACTGTAGTAAATATGATATAAACTTGTTTATAACAGCTTTTCTTAAAACCAGTGTCTGTGCCTCAAAAATACTGACTACATTTTCCAGAACCCCTGAAAACCTAATATAATGGTTTGTTCACACCTACAGTACTTTTTAAAAAATAATGGGTTTAGCACTAAAAATCACTACAGCAAGAATAAAGATTGACAGGCTGATGTCACTCAGCATTTGATGCCTTCAGTATCATATTATTCAGGACACAAAGCTTGCAGGTGGTAGGTACAAAAATACCAAGTCCAAGCTAAAGAGAGCTACCTTCACATTCAGTTTTAGTTTACTCTCAGCAAATGAAGCTTGATTCTAAGTCTTCATAACAGTCGTGTGTAAGTAGAGACTACTTAGTTCTGACCAGAAAGGACAGAGCTGGCCGTTTACTGCAAATCTATGCTTTTCTGACTGCATTATTTATGAAAATATTAATTATAAATGAGAAGCCTGCTGAGTATGGACAGAGAGCAGTGAGAAATGGAGAGATGTCCAAAGGAGGAATGTGCTCAGTTTGAGAGCACTCCTTGCTGCAAAGCATGGCTTGGTGCTGAAAGGTGAATCCCAGCAATTATTCTCGGTTCCGACCTGCAAGCTTTGCTCTGTCACAGAAGAGAAAGGAGATTATCAGTTTCCTGTTGCTCCCAGGTAGGTTTCCTCCTGGCAGGGGGGTTATGCATCAGGCCTCCTCTACATTTTCCTCTGACAGCTCACCGTTTTGTTTCCAACATCTATATTAGCAGCAAGATTTTTTCCTTCCACAGTTTTAGTTTCAACAGGTGCCAGGATTCGAACTGGTCAAAGTACAAAGGTGCATTCTTTCCTAAATTGTCGCTATCACAGCCATAACTATCAAAGTGTTCCCATTCCACTTCCTAGGTCAATTTATGGCATAAATACACTGTCAAAGGCACAATGATTTATTCATTCCCCTCAAAGATAAGTATCATATGGTGGGACTCATTATATGATTGATTTCAGCTTATTTGAATGATTGCATTGCTGATGGTGGACGCAAAGGGAGGCATCAGAGTTCTGGGAACTAGACACATAACACCAGTGTGTTTTTCATGGGAGCACTTTCACTTGCACTCTAAATCTCAGGCTTCAGCTGGGTAATTCATGTCAGCTCCAGTAAGATTGCCAGGGCCCCTTAAAAAAATTTTAAAAAATTCTAAGCCAGTTTTGCTTAAAAGTGACATGAGACTTTCAGGGATCCTTGGAAATTTTTGCCTGTCACTTCTGATCTCTCTGATGGCAGTTTCACTAAGTGCCTGCCTCAGTGAGATAGCAAACTCCAGGGAACAGAGCAGCCTGGGAGGAACAGAACTTGTGTGGTTTCTCTGGCTGTTGTCAGATCCAGGTCTTTGCTGGTGTGAGATGGAAAAACAAGTGGATGACTTTGGCTCTGCTGAACAATCACAGTGCCCCTCTGTGGTTCCACACACCAGTAGTTATTTCAGTGCAGGTAGAGCCTTGTAAAGATGTAAGTGGAGTTAAACTTTTTATTGAAATGGGAGGATTAATTGTTTGGAGACAAGTGGAAACTTTGTTGTATAATACAGACAGTGTCTTGAAAGGTACATATATGGCACATGCAGCTTTAGTGTATAAATGTCAGGATTTGGTTTCCACACAGTAAAACACGCTTGGTGTTTTGAAGAATATGTTTTAATGAGTTGTTCTATAGTGGAAAGCTAAGAACAGAGATGTTTTGATGAACCTAGAAACTGGATATTTAAATGGAGTCTAATGTCCTACATACTACTTGAATGTTAGCACTTCACAACATTGAGCCATTCAGACAGTAGATTGCTCTTGGAGGTTGAGGGTGCACTACATTCCCATTTGAGCTCAGAGCAGTAGTGTGTTACTGAAGTAAATCTCCCAGTTGCCTTCATTTCCACTTTGTTTTGCATCATGAAGCAGTCTCAGAGTAAATGAACTGGTTTCCTTTCAATTGAAACTAAACTGGAAGGTCTGCTCCAGATGTGCACCTAGAGGTCTCTAATCACAAATAGGCAGAGGACAGATAGCCTGAAGTGACCTCCCCCAGAAATCCCACTCTGAAATGTGCACCTAGAGCACATCAGATCCTCGACTAAAGACTCCAGAGAGGCCCTCTCCTGCTCATCCACACTGCTTGCTGAAAGAGCACAACCTGAGTAAGTCTGGTTCTGTGGACAGCATGGTCCAAAAGACTGGTGTGACAAAAAGGACCCACGGTCCAACACTTTGTGAAAACTGAATGGAGCATTTTCTTTGCTTTTCACACAAACACCACTACAGCCATAATTGAGTTTTGGGGTAAGTGTATTTGCTGACTTATTCTGGTGCTTAAGCAAGGTCTGAATACAAGTATTGATAACAGTTCTGCCCCCATTCTTTCTCCCTTCACGTAAAATCCTTGAGAAATTTGGTGGTTTTTTTAAAGCTGCTTCCCAGTTTTGAGGATAAATAAAATGCAGCAGAACTGAAATTCTGTTTAAATATTGGTTTTTAATCTTTACCTGTGCACAGAAAAAAATTCAAAATGTAAACTCTAAAGAACCAATAGTGAATGAAAGACTTCATTTTTATTTTCTTTTGTATTTTGAGTTCTGTGCCTACTTCCTTAAGTATTCAGGATCACAAAACTGAATAGTAAATTTGTATAGTAGAAAAATGAACAAGCATTTCTGTTTCATGCCCAGCCTGTTCCCAGGTCCCTCCCTTTGAAAGAATAATTCTGTTTGTACTTACAGCAACATTTCAGTAGATTCCCTGGAAATAACTGGGTTCAGTGACAGTGAAATATTTTTCAGAAACACATTTTCTCAGGTTTAAAGCGATACCTGCTTAAGAATGGTGACATGAAGAGACTATGCTGCTGACGCATGCAGCAGGCAAAAGGATGCTGTTTACACACTGTTCTCTGGACCTTCTGATGACATTGGTTTATTTTCACCTCTCTTCCCCCAGAGTGATGGTAAAATACAGCTTTAACTCATGGATAGTCATATGCAGGATTGTTGTGTTTTACGTCATGGACCATACAGAAATATTGATGTGGTTTTATCTGTTCGATCTTGAACCAGTTATTATAGCTCCGGAGAACCCTGATATTAAGCTGCTCTTTGAGTTTTATCCAGGCATAATGTGCTTTCAATTGAAAGGCTGGCACTGTGAAGAAGATGCAGAGGGTGTAATCACAGCCATTACAGAGAGCCATCAGTGGAGCCAAACCTACACTTTCCACAGTCAGCAGTAGGCAGCTAGATGAAAAGGAACTATTAGAAACCAAACCTAGTGCCCGATGTGTAATAAACGGCCACAAGAAAGCCTATTAGAGAACTGTTTCCACAGAAAGGCAAAATGCTGTTATACAGAAAAAGAAAAGATTTGGTGGTGGTTTAGAAAGGTTAACTTTTTGGGATAAACTGACAACATTGATATTGGAAAGCTGCCACCTTTACCATCACCACTTGTATCTTCAAATTCTGCCCTCTAGTCTTTGTAAGGGGGCAGAGTTTATCAAAGGGATGCCTTCATAATTCTCCCTTCTCCCTGCTTGCCTTATTTTTTTATTTTCTTTTTATTTTTGAGGTGGATTACCTCTGGGGTCATTTTTAGGTCATTTGTATTCAATGATTAAAGTAAGTCAGAGCACTCTAGGTCTTTCTCTGTCCTCCCTGCCAAAGTGCTTTGGGAAAGTGCAGCTCCTCCCACCTTCTCAGCATGGGGAAACATCAGTGACTTCCTGAGCAGAGTCTCCACGGGGAAGAGAGGAGGTCAAAAGCAGTGTTAATAATCACCTGTGAAAAGAGGAGAAATAGCCAGTGGGGCGAAGCATCGTTTAAAGTCAGTGTTTCTGAGAAGTTTGTATTAATTCACATCCTTTACATGAGAACCAGTCCTTCCCAAAAAATCACGGAATCACAGGGCTATGAAATATCTTGCCAGGTGTTTAGCCCACTGTCTGTGTCAGGTGCATTTTTCACTAAACACGCTATTTAATGTGTTCTCTAAGTCTGGCTTCTTTGATGCTGAGGTCTCTGCAAGCTCTGTAGGGGACAGAAATTATTATACTCCTCCATAAAAAGAGATTTCTGCCAGTTTGAAACAGTTAGTGGATGCAAAGAAAACATATTCATAGTTGAGAAATCCTTGAAGAGGTGAACTTTCCCACTGGGTGGATCCTAAGGATCTGGTTCAGTATGAAGGTTTAGAGGGGGATAAAGGGAAGAAAAGGGACGAGATGAAAGGTGAAAAACTCTGATTTTGAGATCTTATAGCAGCACTAACAAGGCAGGTACTGCCCAAATCCCTTTTTGCTAACATAATGTCACCCTCAGCCCATACAAGACACTGTATGAGGCTTGACAATTTCCCCCGTTTTTAAAACCAGTCTCATGTATCTTTTTTTTTTTTTTNTGAATACCAGAAAAGAGCACTCGTTGAATGCTAATGAAATTAATCTAATCTTCATTAAACAACTGAAAAAAAAAAAAAGTGGCTTAGGGTTGATATTGCCCAAAGTATTGTAAACAGAACACATAGTTATTAAGAGGATTATGGTAAGCTCTTGTTAGAGGAGCAAAAGCAGGAGTGGAAACTGGAGTCCTGGGCTGAAATAATGGCTGACTTATTTCTAAAGATTTATGCACAGTGAAATAATAGATTTTACAAATAATGCCCCAGATATCCAAAGGAGATCACCCCAAAGGAGTTTAACTCAATTTTTGCAATGAGTTCATTTCAGTAAGCTGAAGAACCCTTGAAGTTCTTCAAAACATTTCATAATGCAACTCAGCTAAGTGATTTTTATGTACAGTGGCACTCCCAGTACAGGCAGAAACATTAGCTGACAGTGTCGTAACATTTACTATAAATTAAATGAAATTGTTGCTAGTTCAGCCCCTTAAAAATGGAGCTTCACATGCTTTTTCAGGCTAAGAGTTTCAGAAAATTTTCATTTTCAGAGGTTTCGGTTTATTTATGCATTTTCAAAAGCAGTTTATCACCTCTCATGCATAAGCCCTACTGACTCCTTAAATATGTACATTTTCTCTCATCTGCAGCAGACGTTTTGGTCTGGCAGGAAATCTCAGGGCTGATGTTGGCCCCTAAAAACCTTATAATCTGTAAAGAAGGATGTGGTGCCTCTCACTTTTCGTACAACAGCTGGGTGGTTTGAAGATTGACCTATGACATGGGACACCGGCCAATTGCCTTTCCTACCCAAATCCATTTTACCTTGCTGAGGTATGGCTGCTTTGCTTCCCTGCCTCTCCTGTCCAGTTTGCTGAGGTTGCTTTTCTGTGTGGATTGCCCTCTTGGCAGAACATAAGGAATGGGACTGAGCATGGCTTTCCAACCTCATGGGTGCATCTTGCTCTTGAATAGACGAAATCCCAAGGTCCCAAGGTTTGCTTATGCCTCTTATCCAATGCTGGGTGTCAGTAAAATATAAGACTATGAAAGAATGTGCAAGATCAGGGAATGGCAATCAAGTTTTCTGTCTACTGGAATATTCCTTGTTCACTCCTACACTCCTTCTCAGTTAATCTCTTAATATTACATGTACAAAGGAGCTGCTTCGACTGGGAAACTAGAGAGAATTCCTCCCACTCCTTACATTCACTCCAGAGATACTTGTATTCCCATGGTATGTCCTTTTTCCAGGAGACTGTCTTTTGCCACATTTTGAGGTGCATGCTCTAACCACCACTGTTTTTCACCTTGTAATGGCAATGAAAGCATCTTTTGGCTCCACATTTTAAAGAGTGAGAGTGACTCTTCCTCTGTTTTTCAGACCCATTTTCGAGGGGAAAATAGGACAAGCACTGAATGAGCTGGTAAAGGCAGCAGTTTGTGATTGCGGTGCCTTGAAACTTGTGCCTACTTGTTCTTACAGTGGGGGTGAAGAACACAGAAGAACAGAAGCTTTCCAAATGTGGTATCAAGCAAGAGATGCTGCTGAAAGAGCACTTCTGGGAGATGTGGTCACAGTGGTGAGAGGGCAAGGTGTTTCTAGAAGGTGATCCCAGCACAGCGAGCCAGACTGTCATCAGCACTGTTTTGCTGGGGATGGTGCAGCCTGCCTGCCTTGAGGAGGCTGGTATTCTGGGGGAGACAAGCTTGTCTTCACTTCTCTGCATGAGCTACCTGATAAGCTTCACTAACTGCTTAGAGAAGGCTGTGCCTGGTAGGATTTTTCAGTCATGTAAGGCTGGTAAATGGTTACAGCATGTTACTAGTTAAAGTGTATAAAGAAATCGGGGAATATAGCAGCCAATGAGATGGGTAAAATGTTGTGATATGTAGCATGAGCACAACATATGCCTTTGTACTTGATTTTCTTGGCAGAATACAGCACTCCAGCCTCATCATCCTGTTGCAGTCACTACAAGTCACTATAATTTGCATTTTTTCATTCTGCGTGGTGCATACACAGCTCACACATGCTAGTTACACAGAGGGGCAAGGCAAACAAAACTCTCCAAACCCTTATGACCTCCCTGCTGTAGTAGGGATTAGGCAGAACAGTTGGCAGTATTAGGCACCCTGCCCTAAGAGACATCTAGTCATTCTTGGGAGGATTTAGAGCTGGCATGTTATACCCTCCCACTAGCCCCTAGTTACACAATCAAATCCCAGTCTCTGCTCATTCTGTCCACGGGGCTCCATGTAACCTCAGGCAAAAGAGAAGATGAGGGGAAAGGACAGCAGATATGACCCAGGGGCTGGTCTCAGATGATTCTGCCTGCATTGCTCTCCTAAGGATTGAGAAAACACTAACCTAAAGATTCCATTCTAAAACTGAGATCAACTACCTCTCATTTAGGTTAAGCCTATATAAAAGTTGCATGGACTGGAGAACAAACAAACTGGGTCCAACAAACATGCACTAACCAGTTCAAAGTCAAAATATGCAGCTGGCCACCACTGGAAAGAAAATGTAATGGGCTAGGTCTCCTCTGAGGGAGCTGTGTGTCAGTGAAAAATAGTGGGGAGGCTAAAGAATCACAGACAAAAAGTGAAAAGAGGGTCCAAAGACACCTAAATGCAGCATTTGTAGCAATACCCTAAAAAAACCCTCTTGTGAGAGCAAGGACAAAAGTTCATGTGTGTTTTTAGGAATGAGGGCAACCCAGAGACTTGGAATAGCAAGCAAAGGCCTTGCCTCTGGATACTTAGGGCCTCTTATATTTACTTAAACAAGACTTTGTATTACTCTTCTTTGTGGCTAGATCTGACCTTACCAAAGATATCTGTTTGCTTGATAATTAAAGTCGTGGCAACAGCCTGTGAAGGCAAAATATTGGTCAAGGATTCAAGTGCAAAGAGGAGATTCAACTCTTTTACTTTTCAATTCAACTTACTTTTACTGACAACTTGCTCTTGTGTGCTGGAAAGTTCACTTAGCTTAGCACTTTCCCTCTAATTACTGCATGTCATTAAGGTAACACTACCTCTTTATCCTAAGGAGAAACCACTAATGACTATCCAAGCTTCGCTTGCTACTCATGTCACCAAGTCATTGCATAGCATAATCTTAAGATAATTTAATGCCTGAATTGGCTTGGATCTAAGCTTAGGCATTTTTACTACAGGATTGTGGGATTGGCCTGTAGCTCATTTATGCCATGTGGAAGGAGCACTACAATATCATACATACGAGTTTCCATCTGAAAAACAAAAAGTAATCTGATCTTTCTAAGTCTAATGGTCTGTAGGTTCATTGTCCACTAGATGTGTTTGAATTTGATATTTAAACTATGCTCCACAGTCCCCCGACCTCTTTGCTGCACACAATGGTAGACAGAGGAAGTTCAGCAGAACCAAGCGGGACAGATTGTGAGGAACAGTCACCCACCAATGGTGATGATAAACAACCTTTTACAACAATTATCTAGTTAAAACACCATTAGCAATTAATGACATATGTCAGAGAACTTACTGAACTCATTTAAGACTAATTTACTGGCCATAAAAATATGGCATTAAGTATTTATGGATCATTAGCTTTTATTCCAGAATGAAATATTGCTATCTGAAACACTCAAAAACTGTTGAAAAAAACCACTCATTAAAACCACATGAAATTTAATAAAATAATGACAGGAGGAAAGGGAATGGAGGCACAGTTTCTATCTGTTTGGGTAGACGAAACTAACTTCTTGTGTCACTGAATGGATGAAGATTGCATTTTCAGACAAGATTGAAATCTACTCTTAATTCAAAAAGTTGTAATATGCAATAAATCCTTCCTTTTTAAACGAAGAAACATTATATCATTGATCAAAATTCTTATCATGGTCTATTAGTCACAGTCAGTTATTTTGAGACACTGTTACAGAGACTGTAACAATGTTAAAATTAATTAACTATTTCCTCCAAATTAGTAATACATAAATGCAAGTTTAGCAGCTGCTCCAACCTCATATATATTTTTCAAATACGCCTTGAAGACAACAAAACGTTATTAGAAATTAATTGTAACTAAATACAGTTTCCACTTCACTGTTGCTCAATGAGACTAATTCAGAGTGGAACTTCACTTGTTTGAAATAGGAGAATTGTAAATGTCACATAGTCTCAAATTCTACAGAGAGCTTTTAAAATAAGGTGAAATACTTGCATCACTCTGCACTGTTTCTATAGGAAATCTAGTTTCCTAAAAAACTGACTTCTGGGTTCTGCAACAATGACAACAGTATTTTCACAACGTTTTATAGATTCTTCCACACTGAGAGTGTAAGGCTTGAAATACACACTTGAATGGTCAACTCCCTTACCATTCACACCAATTCATTCTGTAACTTCTGCAGTGTTCTGTAAGCTACCTCTGAATACAGCACAAGGAAAGAATTTGGCTTTAACTAGATTGGGAAGAAACTATTCAAGTTTGATTTATAAAGTAAGAAGAAGGGAATTTTGCCAAGCCTGGTATTTAACATGTCTAATATTTTCTGTTATAAAGTTTTATCTCCCTTTCCACAGAAGTTCAGGTGTCCCTGTGATTTGCAGAAAAATTTTGATTTTTGACAGGAGAAGAACCAATTCACAGGATAAGCTAGTGGCAGTATTTAAATTTCAGTTGCATAGTTTCCAAATCAGAGTCCAAATTGCAGTACGGAGGGGGTTTGGATAGTCAACATTACCTGCAGGAAGTGAAGAAAAACCCACTGGACAGTCTGTCTATCAAGAGCTCAAGTAACTTTGAGATACAGACAGGTTCTTCTGTAAAATTAAAAGCCTCATGGCAGATACTGCCACAGTCTGAGAGGCTTCTGTCTGTCCTGAGTGACCCTTCTGGTAAGAGCCCTTAGTAACCAGAGCAAAGTGGAACAGAGGGAAGGGGAGAAGGAGAAAGGGTGCAGTGTTCTTGCAGCCACTGGGTAGGAAAGAACACAAAGGTCACTGTCCCAGCAGAAAAGCAACACACAGCAATAAAATGACCTTGTGTAACTTTGTACCTTTAAAATGTGTGCAATCAGTTAAGAGGAGTTCACAGAGTTGTATTACCACCATATTCTTTGAGCATTTGGACAAAGGACCTTATTTCACCACAGAGAAACAGGTCTCCATTGCACGTGTAACTGATGCTTCTAGAACAGTGTGTGTTTGTCACGAAATCAGATTGGGCAGCAACTCCCTTCCTTTCACAACCTACTTACTAGTTCACTGTAAGGATGGAAGACAAACATTCCTAGGTTATTGTTAATGTAGTCTGAGATATAATTCTTCCTGTGTGTGGCAGACTGTACATCCCTCTGTAGCATTTGTCATAATCTGTGTGGCCTTTAGTAGGTGGTGAAATAGGGATTAATTTACTATGTTTGTGTGCACACATGTGTGTGTGCATCTATGGTTTACACTTCTGATTTCAGTTATAAAAAGCTAGACAGATAAGAACCACAGAAAATCGTATTAAAAGTTATATTCTTATGTGTTCTTCTTCTCTGTCCTTTTTTCTTTCTCTTTTTATATGTAAAATGAAGTTTATTATAAGAAATTGAGGTTACTTCCTGTTTGTGAAATAATAATTTTCCTCTTTGCTGAAGAAATTGATTCTGGAGGTCATTTTGGTATTATTTCATTAACTCAAAGGCCAAAGACCTTCTAGTATATTAGCATAGGGTGTAATTATTACTGAATTTAAAGTAAGTACCCTTGAGATATTGTGGGCCAAATCCTCAGCTGGTTTAACTCAGCATTACTCTGCTGAAGTAATAGCAAGGTGATGTGCATATTCACTGAGAAACAATCCAGCATTGATTATAAAGAGCCCTAGGAATGATTAGCTTAGTTATTGAAAAATAACTTCCAAGTGGTTAACTCCATCTACTTTAAATTATTTTAACTAATTTGGAGCACATAAATTAAGGAGTTTAATTTACAGATACAGCAGTAATGGAGACAGGGAGGCTTCTTCAGAGGGTAACTGAGAATGGTTATCCATTTATAATAAATGGTTATCCATTTATACTAGGGCTGAAATTAGTTGATTATGTTCTCTGTCAGGAGATAATAATGTGATTGCATTCCCAAACAGATGTATGAGTTAGCACTTGCTCACTGATGCCAGAGAGCAAAGCCAGAAACAATTTCTATGGGCTGATGTCAAACACCATATAATTGTAGCTAAAAATTATGCTGGCGCTTATCTTACCAGTCATTTGTCCCAGGGCTGCAAGAGGGGCTCTGAAAGTTACCATTAGCACAGAGTTCAGTGGACTACTTCCACATTTTTTCCTGGTAAAAACATGAAGACGTAGTGAAATGCTATTAATTAGAATTGTGATGATGGAAATGCCCCTCAGTGAGTTACTTTTTTTTGTCTTCCTTCACAGGGAGACAACAAACACACCTGCTTGCAGATGCTAATGTGCTTTTTCCCCTAACAGCTCTTTGTCTTTGTACCAAATGAAGTTCTGTAATGTTCTGAGCAATGATTTTTAGAGCTTCTCTGCAAGACTTTCCTGCTAATATCTCTGCTAAAGCCATTCTGCTGTAAAGTTATCAAATTCTTGTTCTTCTCTTGGTGGCATCAAGAACTGATTCCCGTGCTCTCTATACATGCCTTCTACAGCACAGCTCAAGGCCTCTCAACAGCATAGGCAATACTGAAAGTTGACTGCTTTCAAGGAGAAAGGCTAAATTCAGACTGTGCTTGCAAGATATAGCAAATGGACATTGCTGCTCCTGTCCCAGTCCTAGACTGCAGCTCTTGCTTCTGGGTTCTCCTCTTCCTCTCCAAAATAGACATAAGTCTACTCATCCAAACCCTTTTCTTGGCGGCAGCTACAGTAGCTGGCAGCCTGGCTTCCTAGGACACTGTCACAGCACTGGGAGTAGCCAACAGCCATTTAGCTGCCTCCAGCCTCCTCGGTTTACCCATCACAGAACTCTGCTTTCACATGTTGAAGGATTGCTGTGTTTTTTCCTTAATTTGGTCTTTCATTCCTGTGTCTTTGCTGGCTTCCCCTTAAATTGTTTTTGGTGTGAAGCGTGTTGAGCAAATAGAGCATCAAGATGCTGTGGAAGCCTGACTGACTGGAAGTGGATCAGAATCAGCATGTTGTTTCTTATCTGTGTCATTCCTCTGAGTTTCATCCAGAATTAGATTTGCCTTATTTTTTTTTTCTCCAGGAGTGTCACAACTTCTACTCATATTCACTCAGCAAGCTGCCACAACAGCAAGTCCCTTTCTGATGGATTGCTGCCTCCTCAGGTTTTAATTTTGTAATTGCGTATCTGTTGTCTTTTTCTTTTTGGTGCTCTGCATTTGTCTTTATTGAATTTCATGTCATTGATACATTTCAGTGTATCAAGATCAATTAGTTTTCTGATATTGTCTTCCCTTATGTGCTTAATATTATGTCATCACAAACACCTTAAGTGTATTCACTATTCTGTCCCCCAAGTAATTCATGAACATATTGAATCAAACTGGATCTAGGACAATTCAGTGCAGAATCTTGCTTGAATTATACCTACACTGATAATGTATTTGAGGCATTTGCGGTTTAAATGCACTTTCAGCTTTTTTATGGGGATTTTATTTAGGCTATATTTCTGCAATTTGTTTATGGCAAGATAGTGCAAAACAAACTCAAAAAACCATATCAAAGTATAGGTATATCACCTATATATGGTATAGATATTACTGTGTCTTTTTCAATTGCCAGAGCAGCTGTCCTGAAAGGGGTGAGCAGATAGATTTGACGTGATTTACTCCTGGCAAATCTTCGTCAGCAGTTTTAATCACTTTAATATCCTAAAGATGTTTATACATTGAGTATTTAATTCTTTGTCTAATGTTGCTTCTGACACTGAATTAGTCTATGGTCTCCTATTCCCCCTTTTTAATGATAGTACTATGCTGACTTCTCTGCAGTCTTTTGAGTTCTTTCCTTCCCCTCCTGAAGTTGTCAAAGATAGTTCTAATGCCTTAGGGTTTGCTTTGGGTGATTCTTTAAGTTCTCGGTGGTGAGTTTCATCAGGAAGTAACTTAAATACATTTGAAATAACTAAATGGTACTGAGCATACCCCTTCTCTGTTCTGGCCTTCATACTGTTCTTTTTTAAATGAATTGCAGTAACACTTGTTCTCAGTGAATCTTTTCTGTGAAGACTGAAGCAAAATGGGAAGATTCTGCTTTCTNGGTGAACCTATACTTTCTTTTATCTCCCTCTGATTTCAAGTGTGTGTCCTTACTGGTATTAATTAATTTTGCACTTTAACACTTCTAA
This sequence comes from Daphoenositta chrysoptera, assembly GCA_013397915.1. Taxonomy (NCBI): domain Eukaryota; kingdom Metazoa; phylum Chordata; class Aves; order Passeriformes; genus Daphoenositta; species Daphoenositta chrysoptera. The sequence continues at coordinate 23,929 of VZRO01000372.1, forward strand.
TTTTATCCTCCATTGCCTCATTTTATGCATCCTATGGGTATAGATGAAGGTGTTTAATTTACTTTACCAGAGTGTTTGAAAGAGCCTCTTCATTACCATCCCACTGGTAGAGGCTGCTGCTTCCACTGCCAAGACGTTCCTAATTTTTCACGATGGTACACTGGGTGGGTTAGTGTAAATCATTGCTACAGTGAAACACAAAAGCTGCTCTGCAATACCCGTAGTCATATCTTGCTTTTCCCATTTGCCTTTTGTTTTTCATAGGACTCAGTATTTTCATCCTGCTCTTCTTCCTACTTCCTTACACACTGGCAGTTCTGCTCTTGTGCTTTTCATGTAACATTTTTCAATAGCTGCCAGAACTTTGACAGTTCTGTTCTCAGATATGCTTATCCAGAAATACATACTTCAAGAAAGTTCCCTGAGTTTACAAAATACATTTATTTTGAAAAGCATGATTAGTTATAAAAAAATAAATATATATATTTGCAAACCCTGAAGTAAACAAAATAAATATATTTTAAAAGAAGGCTAAGATATTTCTCCCAGAGGCCCATAAAGCATACACCTTTTATGTGAATCAGAAGTTTGATGACTTTTTTTGCAACTGGAAAACTTTTCAGACACTTAACTCAGACTACCTTTGGTTCACATGCATAATTGTCATTTGACATGCATTCTAAATGAGCAGACATGTAAAGTAGTAAAAATTGTCTTAGAACTAATGCATTTCATTCTCATATTAGTCTCTGCTTGTCCTCTATAAGCCCTGATTTGCATAGCAAAACTGAGTGGCAATGAAAGGTTTAAAGTAAGAAAGTGAGCTTTGTTGTTGCAGAGCTCTCAAACTTGAGTGTGAAGCATGGGTGGTCTCATTCACTATTCTCAGCCTTTTCCTTGTCTTGTGAAGCAGTTGTCAGAGAACTTTTCAGTCTTGCCATGACATGGTTAGTACAGCTACAGTCCTGAAGCAAAGAATATTTGATCAGATGCTGTTGCTAACAATGTAGAAGGAATTGGTATATTGAAGGAACCAATCAATTATACATCCAAAAGAAATTATTAGTAGATGCTTCAGAGAAAGATATTCATTGTCTTTAATCTGCTACATCCTTGTAGTGTTATTGAATACCTTTGGACTTACTGGTTCAGAGGATAGCACTGTTCTGTGCTTAAAATTATCAGCCATCATCCTATTGATATATAGATAAGAATTCTACTGTGAGTGCTTTAATTGTTAACTTTTTCTTGTCTGGGGAGGGGAAATTCTTTTACCTACAAGCCAGAGTGACACAGTGAGACTAATTAGAATTCAATATACTTGAAAATACTGCTGCAAACGTGTAACCATAGTGAAAGTTTAAGGAATAAATAAGCTCAGAATGAAGGATAAAGAATAAAAAGGGAAAATGTTTATTTGTTCTTTTCCAAGATTTTTTCCACTTCATCTAGGGGAAAATGGTTCTAGCTGTAATGCCTATGACATCAGTAATAGAGATTTCTTCTAGGAAGATACACTGAAGTAAGTTTTTCTGCATTGCCATTCATTAAAGAGGTCAGTTTTGAGGTGGCAAGTAGTCAATTAATTACAGTTGCAAAAGAGTAAGCAGAATCTCAGCCTCTACAGAGAAGGAACGTAAATGAGAGATTTTCAATCAGCTAAACCTGATGAATTTCTTCTGAGGATACTTAACTGACAGATGACTCATATGGCTATTCAGTTATTCTTGAGAACTTTGGAAGGGTGCATGAATTGCCAGGAAATTGTCTCTGGACAGCTATGGTTTCTAACTTTAAAAGAAATGGTACTGAGAAATTACAGACCACCTGAGTAAATCCAATTTCTATAAGAAATGAGCAATCAAATGAATTATTTCTAAGCACCTGAGAAATAAGGAGATGAGGAATTGTCCCCATTGATTTGCCAAGAACAAACAACATGAAAAAAATATAAATTATTTCTCAAAGTGGGTAACAGACCTTGCTCACTGAGAAGAAACAACAGATGTTATCTTTCCAGATCTTAGTAAAACTGACACTGTCTCACATAATATTTACATAAGTAAGCAAAGGAAAAAACACTCATGGCAAAGAAATTAATGGACATGTATAAAATGAGTTTGAAAACTATAATGAGACAATGGTTAGGGATGTTTCAATGTCAAAATGGAAGGCTAAATTATATGGACTTTCACAGAAGTCTGTCCTGGCTGTCGTACTATCTGATACTCTTGTTAATAACCTGGATGGTGGAAGAGAGGAATGTCCATTTTAGCACTGCAAGGCATGTAAATCCTTTTGTTGGGCCTGTGCCATAGACACAGGTATGAATAACTTTGTTTCTTCTTCCTTCTTGCTGCAGCCAAGTAGTTAGAAATACAATTATGCTAGCTTTCCCACTTAGGAGAGCTCCCCCCTCTAAAAAATACACCCTGCCTTAGTCTAGAAGGGGTTGGGCAACCCCAGACTGGGCTCCCACAGTAAGGTGCAGAGTCACTTTTCATCCAGCAATGGTTGCCTCCCCACTCCTCTACCATGAAACTCCCCCCACTCAAGAAGCATGGCTGCATATTCACCAGTTTAATGTAATTGTTACTGTTTGTGTGCTGAGTGTGTGGGGAGAGCAGAGCAAGCACACTGTTCAGAGGCTGTGCTCATGGCAGTCATAAAAAATGAGTAGGCTGCAGGACTGATGAGCATTTTCAGATGTGACATTGCAGCCAATTGGATCAGTTGTCTGACTGCCAAACACATCATTAATTTAGACATAATGGCAGTGAAACAATCAGCAAGTACAGGGGGATGGGTCTGGAAGGCAAAAGCCAATAGGTTTCATTAAAAAAATAAATCTAAAGCAAAAAAGGATTTTGTTTGGCTTTGTTTGCTCTTATTTGCTGGTATGTTGAACTCTACTAATTGATTCCATTAATAGGAGACCCGTCTTTGTGAGGAGACTGGAGTTTTAAGGACAAATGCTTTTGCAGGTTGAGTATATTGTAAAATTGATGTATTTGGCCTCTTAGGCAAGATGCAAAACAACATCCTTGAAGTTCCATTACCAGAACACAGTGTTTACATGTACATGATCCCCAGAAAGACTTCCTCACCAACATACTTTAAAAAATAACCAAAAGTTGAGAAAACTGCAAGCAGCGTTCCATATTCTTGCAATAGGAAGATCTGTCACACTTTCCATTAGACAGTGGACATTTCTTAATCCTGGAGAGCTCCATGTGTAGGGTCTTCTTGCCCTGTTCTTCAGCAGTGGCTTCAACTGCCTTTACCAGTCAGGCATGAGCTGCTCTGTTTTGCAAAGTCAGTCAGTGTAGGTTTTTACAGGGAACTTTTTAGGACAGAAATGAAGATTTGGGTTTTAAATTACAAAAGGAAAATTCTCTGACAGAGCATGTCTTGTTTTGTTAGGTTCAAGACGCTACTTTCACACAGGAAAGCATTTGCCATATGATAATGTTGATATTCTGCATCTGAGTCACCAGAAGTCAATGGAATAAGTGGAATTTTTCTTGTGGATTAATAATATCAACAGATAAGGAAAACCACTGGGTTCACACACTCAGGGCTCATGAACAACATGTGTTAGACAGAATATAAGATTCTGGACAGCTGTTAAAAAGCATTGTGGTTGAGTTCAGTAAATACTACTGGAATGTCCTCCAGTGTATTACCAGTGAGATGGTCCATGCTCAAATCTATCTATCTTGCAGGAGAAAGAAGTGATCTTGTGTTCCTTCCAGTCCACTGTCAGGACACTCTCACTCCTGCTTAAGGCCATATTGTATTCAATTCTCTACATTCTCTACATTCTCAAATCAGCTTGCTTTCTTTCGATCACACGTGGAACAATAATGCTGACAATTATAAACAAAAGCACAGGTCATCAGGAAATGGCCTTCTTTTTATACAAGCTGTGTGGAATGTGTAAGAATGCTGGTAATACTCAGCCAGGTTTATAATCTTTCTAGCAGGAGAAAACACTACATGCAAAAACACAGAACAGTACCAAGAATAAATTAAGGCTGATGCAATTTATGGGAGGACAGTTAGACCCAGTGTCCTAGTTTCAGCTGACATGGAGTTAATTTTCTACTTAGTAGCTGGTACAGTGTTGGGGTTTGGATTTAGTATGAGAATAGTGTTGATAACATGCTGGTATTCTGCTAAGTAGTGCTTACCCTGAGTCAAGGACTGTTCAGTTTCCCATGCTCTGGCATTGAAGAGCTGCACAAAAAGCCATGAGGGACCTTGGCTGGGAAGGCCAACCTGATCTGGCCAAAAGGGCATTTTATGGTATAGAATGTCATGCTCAGTATATAAACCGTGAGGGGATTGGCTCAAATCAATCACTGCTCAGGGAAGGCTGGGCATCTGTTGGTGGGTGATCAACAAAAGTATTGTGCACCACTTGTCTGTCTTGGGTTTTATGCCTCTCTCTCTTTTTCTTATAATAATAATAAAACTGTTCTTATCTCAACCTATTGGTTCTACCTTTTTTCCCCAGGAAAAGGCAAAGTGGGGAAAGGGGGAGTTAATGCATGGTACTTAGCTGCCAGCTGGCATTAAACCATAACATCCAGGTGGAGAAACCTGAGAGTAGTGTGCTTCTGGAAACCATTTGAGTACATGAGACATTACAAAATATTCCACTGATTGTGCAAGTTTGTTTAGTTGTGACAGACCCCCTCATCAGGGTTTGCCATGCCAGCAAAAACCAGGGGACGTCCTGCTTCCGGTTTGTTATAACTTCTTGTTATTATCTGGTTTCAAGGGATCACAGGCTGGATTTTGTTGAATAAAAATTGGCATTAGTCATATCTTACTTATGGACAATCCCAAAGTTTTTCAAAGTTAAAAAAAAAAGACATTCTCATTCTCTGAAGACCCTCCCTGTGCATCTATATGCAATCTAGATGGTAAGCAGTATGCCACTGTGTCCAAAATATAAGGACTGATGTTCTAGCACCAATGGAAAATATTAACTACATAATGTATCCTGCCACTTCAGAATTTGTCCCTGTGAAGGACTGCAATGGTTGAAAAGAATGTCTGCTTGTTAGGAGAAAAAAAGGAAATCCCATCAGCTCCTGAAGTTCATGCTCTGTGAAAGAAGTTGTGTTTTTGGAAATTACTATTACCTATCAGTGATATATTTGAATGCTGGTAGTGAGGGGAGAATGTTCATACAGGCAGAATGCAGTGGCTGTATTCATCTCACCTGGCTTTAGGTCCACAGTGAAAAAGGCTGTCTGTGAATAATTTGTTTAATTGATGGAAGGAGAGTGGCTCCTGCAGAACTTTCTTTCCAGATAAAAATATCCCAATTTTTTGAAAAAAAAATCCCACAAACTTGTATTAAAGGACATGTCCTACGATCAATGGATTCTGCTATTCCACAAGTAACAATAATAAGGAAAGGGTTATATGCATAAAAATTAAGGTATAAATGTCTGCTGCCAACAGAATGTTCTCAAAACTGCTCACAAGGTGTCCTGTCTGAGAACAAGACAGTACTTTTAAATATGACCATGATTTTTTATTTCAAGTTGATTTAATTGTATGGGTTTTTTTCAGTACTCTTGCTGTTACGTAAGTGTAGAATCTTACCACTGGGGAAAAAAAAAATCATTATTTAATAACATAAAGCTGAAAATATGTGGAGCAGATTCTGACAATTGCCTTCTATAATTTTAAGCATTTCTTTTGTTTTGAAAGATAGTACTTCTTGGTAGAAAAAAACCTTCAAAAACATGGATGCTGCAGTGCTATTTTCATGAATCTACAGGCATCCAGACTGAATCAATAGTTCTAAGAGGAATGCAAACTTCACCATTCATCTTAATGGACTGTTTACTTCGAAGACCATTTATAACCTTGTGAACATTTTTATTATTTATTGATTTACTTGCTTACTAGAATGAAAGTTCAACCTTTTTTCTGTAACAAATTGAGGTTTTTGAGTGTAGTTTTAACACTGTGCTCCCTCCTCTATCTGGTCCCCACCCTGGCGATTTCACTAGTACACCCCAGAAAAACGGGCTGATTTTCCACTCAAAACCACACTTCTAAAACAAAGATCTTCCTTAATCATTAGGTAGGAGATCTGTTATTCCTAGAAGCCATTGCCCATGAGAAGTTCAGGAAAAGGAGGGAATAACCAGCTGTCTTGGCAAACACAGTTGCTAAAGCTGACAACTGAGAAATCAAAAGCTGGCAGCTGGTTTCCACCACAATCAGAACAAGGCCTGGTGGTGTTTGTTTTGCTCCCAATGGCAATTCATAGACTGTTTCATGATGCTGTCCATTGATGTGAGGAAATAAGGATTCTCTAACTAACAAAAAATTTAAACTATCATCAGAGAGTAGACAGAAGCAGGATTAGTGATGAAAACATAAGAAACTTATTCCTGCACATAAGTGAAAATTTTGGTGGAGGAAAAGTAGGTGAAACAAGCCAAACCATCGTCATCTTTCATTGTTGAATGTTCTTGTAGGATACTCTAGTTTTTCAGATTGGAGAGTGAATTTCTTTTTTTATATAATACGAATCTTCACTAATGTTTATTTCTGTAACACAGTCTCATGTAACACATGGATATGCATCTGTATCAATTTGTTTTACAGTCTTGTTCTATAATTAATTTCATTTCAATACTGGAAATTTCACTAAAATGAGAAATATAAAGTGATGTCACAGCTCCTGAAAGTATTCTAGCATCTTAAACTGGTAAAACATACTTTCTGCTGAAAAAAATAGGACATTAGTTTTACAAACATTTCCAGCCAAAGGAAACAGTTCTCACTGTGGGCAGACAACTGTTATGTCCAGTTCCTGATGAAGCAACCATAGGCTCTTCATTTAATGAAGAAGACGGAGAAGTGAAATATTTGAACTGACAGAGAAACTCTGCTGCCAGAGTTAGAAAGACAGATTGCCCAAACGACCACCCTCACAAGAACAAGCAGGCATAGATGAGATGACCCAGTGACAGCAATACCAAGAACTGAATGCTTCCTCCCTCTGTCTGACAGAAGAGTAATAAACCTGCAACCATCACCTCTTACAAACCAAGACGAAGGTAACTTCGCCAGAGTGCATGTCAACAAAATGAAAAAGCTTTTATTCAGCATTCATTATGCTGTGGGAAGAGTTGGCTCTTCAGTGGGCTCAGACCCCCTGGGGGTAACTCAGCACCTTCTTCTCCCACTGATGGCAAGGGACCAGAGATCTTGTGCCCAGCTCTTCCTTGAGCTAAACTGACACAGACCAAGAAACAGGGTTTGTTTATTCTGTAAGAATAGCTTTTTCCCCCCATATTTGAATTCACATTAGAATGAATTAAACTGGACATAGGGAGCACAGCAGGGAGTTATATAGTCTAATCTGAAATGGATGTGCCAGATTCCATGGCTAAAATCCATAATCAGCCATAAGATGGTTCAGCAGATGAGTCTGATATTGAGTAGGTGTCCCTCAGTCTACATACTTTTCTGTACTGCTGTTGTCTCAAAAAAATCTCATGATGTCTCTCTCATGGGCTGAAAGCCCATCCCAGTGTCAGTCAAACAGACAGTACAAAAATAGAACCTCCCCTTGATGTAACAGAAGAACAGAGACAATTCCTTAGTAGTCCAACCACAATCCTGGTCTCTAACACCATGCATGGTGTTATATTTAGAGGAAGCAGCAAGGGGTCTGTGAGGGATGGTCAGAGAACAACTTTCTCACAAAAAGCACAGCATACCACTGAGGATCTCAGCATGCTCAGGACTGTGAAGTTTCCTTGCACAACACCCAGGGTCCTGAGTAGACCTTGTGGATCAAAACTGCAAAGGTCTAAGGTCTGGGTTACTTTTTTCTGAGAATGGTGATGAGACAGCAATTAAACCCACTAATGTCCTCATTAGTCAAGTTTTAGTTCTCTGGTGGTTCAAGGCTAATTAAAGTAGTTTGTTATAAAAGCTCTTAAATAAAAATTCCAAAGCTTTAAATTCTAACAGTGCCTCTTCTCTATGTAAGGATAACAGACATTTTCCCTGACAATATTGAAGTAAAAAGAACTTTTGACAGATGTGGGGACTTCATCCCTATTTATTGATCCTTTCACTTCCAGAAGGCCCAGTAGAACCACTGATTCTTTCAAAACCATCTTGCTCCACAGGCATTTAATAATGCATTATTTTGTGTCTGTATCTTTTCATACCTACACCTGAAATTCCCTCTCAGCTTTACTAATTTCTGTCCTGTCTTTTACCTCTTATAAATTGTGCTGTTGCCTTCAATTCAGTTTGAATTCTTTTCTCCAAAGGACATATCCCTGACAGAATAATAATCTTGAGGCCTGCCATCTAAATTTGATGTTTTTTCAAAATTTCCTTTTTAATTCCTCTTTTGCTTAGTTATTTGTTCTTTCTGTTAATCAATCATAATGCACTTAGGTGGTTACCACTGCTGATTTTACATCTGCTCACTCTTAACATACAGCATGAAATTAGGTAGAATTAAATTTGAATAAATATAGATTTGTTGTTGTTTTTTTTTTTAATTGTAATCTCAGTTTTAAATCTTAGTAAAGTTTAGCTCTAGGTCAGCCTGAGTTACTGTTCTGTCCAAAGCCGATGGTCCAATCCTGTCCAAAACTGCAGTGTCAGGGTATGGTATGTACAAGCACTAGCGTATGATTATTTAAATAGCAATCCCCCCTGCTTTGCAGTTTTCATTAGTTTCCTATATTTAAGTGAAGAGCCTGTGAGTACTGACTGAAGTAGAGAAAATGGGCTATTTAGGTCTTTTAATACGTTCCAGTGTTCTTGTATTTGCTACAAATATAGAAGTCAAATATAGCATATCTAGTGATTCGAAGATCTTAGAGTGATTAACATTGCTTGGATGACCTAAAACGCATCTTAGTTTCAAGACTGCATTGGATACAGGACCATAAAATCATCAGGTTGAGAATAGCATCACTTATATTAAGATGTTTAAGGCAAAGATATTTGGATGGATGCATTAGGCATCATTAGTTATGAAAATGCCCTTCATGGCAAACCCTATTTCTTTTCATGTTTGGGGTTTTTTAAATGATTCTGTGATGTCATAACCTTTAAAAAATTCTCTTTTACTGTCAGCCAGTGCTCAGATATAGACATAGGCCGGGCTTCCTGCTTTACCTGCATGTAGGTAACATCCTTGGCATTGTCCTCTTGGCGTATCTTTTCACTATCATAAATGAGGAGAAGCACTGCTCAAAAAAATTATTTCTATTCACAGAGCATTTGTGTTCTCCCCTACAGGTGTGTGTTAAAGCCTGTGAGAAGACAAGTGTGTGTCAGGGTTGATGGCTGAGGCCAGCAGGTGCCCCTCAGCCCAGCACTGTCCCTCCAGGCAGCCAGGCTGCTGCAGCGGGTGGGGTGAGGGTGCAAGGGTCTTGCACAGGCCTGCAGCAGGGCCTCACCTGCTCAGAAATCTTCAAGGAAAAACTGTTCAGTGGAAGAATGGAGAATCCTCCCTGACGCTGCCTTGGGGAATGTATGGTTTTTTGTTTCATCAGCATATTTGCTTTCATTCGGTGTCCTTCTTCAATGTGCAGTGAGCTGTGTACTGTCTTTAGCCAGAGGCTGGCATGGCTGTACCTTATTGCAGAAACAGATCATTTGACCAAGAAGCTGCCTAAGCTAGAAAATGAAAAGCCTGCCATTCTCATGAAGGCTCAATGTTGCAAAGAAGGGCTCCCTAGGTCTCTGTTGTGAATCTTCTTCTGAAATCAAGTGTCTGCAATGACTTCATCTTTTTATATCCCTTGCCTCCCCTACAAATAATAATCAACTCAGTGATAAGGTCCTTGAACCCACTCCAACTATGGCATGAGCCAGGCTCTGAGTTCAGGGTTGTTGTGTCCCATCATCTTCTGATGACATATTTCCAATTTACATATAAAACTTCATCTCACTAAGGAGTTAAATGGATTCCACATTCCTTTCTGGATCAATGCCTGAATTACTAAGGTAGTGAGTTATTATCTGGTTTCTCCTTAAAAAAATCTTAATTTAATATCAAACCATTCAGTAAAAAAGACATGGAGAGGTATCCCAGTTCCAAGAATACCCTATCTTTTAGAGGGCCATCACTTTTCTGGGTCTGTGAAAGATGCATAATCTTGTCTTTTCATACAGAGGAAAAAGCTGAGGGTAGCTTTCTGTATAGACTAGTCTTTAGACAAAAGGGGAAAAGGGTGGTATTCATCTGTTTTCTGGCACTGCCAGATTAGTGTTTTGGGTTGTTTGTTTGGTTTTTCTTTTTAATTCATTTGGGTTTGGGCCTTGTGGGTGAGATAGGCCTCCCTTTTGCAAAGCCTATGAGGACTTAAACAGAATCACGATGCCTGAGTGCTCTGTGCTATTTTTGACTTGCCAGCACAGATATTTATATAGAAACAGGCATGAAGGTACCTTTGGGACTTCTCTGGTGTCTGTACATAAATGTAATGCTTTTGAGATTTGCAACAGTTTTGAGCACCAGTATTTTCGATCCAGCCTGCACCCTAAATACTTGTGTTCCCAAAATGAACAAGTAAAGTAGTCTTTCAGTGCTTTCAATTAAATTAGTGCCTTCAGAAAGAGAGTTCACACATGAAATGATGTGTGATTGAAACTGGAGGAAACTAAATGAAGACTAAATGTTATGATTATTCACTTAAGTGGTTATATTATTATACTGTAGAAATATGGCAAATCCCAGTTTCATTCTTAGTGTTGTGAATCCTGTACCACTAAGCCCAATGTTAAATGCTGATCATACTAAGCCATGCAATACTCACACTGTATGTTGTTGCTTTAGTAATGTTTCTTCAGTTTTCCCAAACACTTTGTGGTCTATCTGGGTCTTAAAAAATGTAATTCCAGCCAGTAAACACAGCAGATAGCAGATAGCTGTGTTTACTTTTTAAGACCCATGAGAGATAACAAATATACTGTCATTGAGTTTTCTGTCCCATTGTTTTCACATGGATGAGCAGTGCAAATAACTACTTCTGTAACTATGTATAGTATAACTATGCTGTCGTACTATAGTCTCATTATCTGGAGTGATCTTCCCTGCTTGGATATTATGCCATAACCTAGTTCTTTTCAAATACTTCTCACCTGTCTTTGTCTCTACTTCAGACTGCAATATTTCTGAGGTAAATATTGCTTGTTGATGGATATATGATGGATTGATGGATATATGCGCTTCTTGTGTGTTTTGAATACCTCAGAAATATAAACAAATATAGTACTGCTGTTTTATTTTTACTTCATGGGGGAGAGATTTATTTCACATATGTGAAAAAGTCCTCCTCCTGGCATTTCAGATCATCCTAACAGTAATTCAGTAATAAGTTTGACAGTGATTTATGGAGGCCGTCTGCTCAGCCCCATGTTCAAAGCTCGTCCAGCTTTGCGGCTAGAACTGGTTGCTCAGGGGCTTGTCTAGCAGTGTAGTGAGTATCTCCAAGGATGGAGATTCCACAGGCTCTGTGGCACCTCTGCCAATGCCCACCCACTTCCCTCATGACAATTATTTTCCTTGCCTTCTGTTAGAATATCTCTTATTGCCTCTTGTATTTTCTACAACTCTCTATTCCCCTTGTGCCGCTTTCCAAATCCTCTTATCTGATATTTTAGTTTCTCTTACATGAGGACTTTTCCATAGCACAGACACCTAGCTCATGTTATTTTGGTAAGATAATGTCAGTTGTTCCCTTCTCTAGCACTGGGAACTGGAGACTTCTAAGAGGTCTATGTGTATGTAAGCAAGTATTTCTCAGAAGTCCATGTTCCTTGCTCAGATATCTTGTAAGACTTAAGGTCCAAGCCAGCTTTCCTCTAAACATGTAGTTTTTTACAGGACGTGCATGCTGCTGTGTAACTCGAAGGACACACAGCTCTTACCATGGCTGGACAGGTCCACAGCACATGCCAGAGGTCTTGACTAATGGTGGTGTCTTGATGCTGCTTATTCTTTTTCTTTTTAATTTCTTACTTCCGCTTTTATATTCCATAATGCTAAAAATGGAAGAAGAAAATCACATCTGTGAACTTCTCCACTTATTCAAGTAGAGTCGGTCCCAATTTTCCATTTTTTACATATTTATTCATGATAATGTCTGAATGGGTACTACTTTAATTTGCTTCTCTTACAATTCTTCCCTTTATAGTTTTGTTAGTTAATGCTACTTAATTAACACACTCTTCTGAGTATACAGAAATCTGACAATCATAATTTTTAGGTGACAATGGGAAATGTATTTGTACACCTGCAAAACACAGAATTTAGATCTTACTTGTTAACCATTCTTTTTCTTCCCTTTCTGTTGTCTCTAGGAATGGGTGTAGGTTTTGTCTCTACCAGAACTTTTTTGTTTCACTATGATGGAAGCTTCATTTTAAAATAATCTCACTATATTTTCAGAGAGCAACTATTCCTTTACTTTTTTTCCCAATTCCCTTTGTTTGCATTTGATTTTTTTAATTCTCACAGAAATAAGGTGTAGAAAGTCCCTCTCCCTTCTTCTCTCTATCTATGTGTAATACATACAACATACCTAGCATATTTGTAGAGCCTGATTTGTATAGGCTGAAGAGATATTTTGTGGGATATCTCTCAGTGATATAGTAAAGGTTCTTGAGAGGGGAGGATTTGTATTATGCTTTATAAAAAGATAAAGACTGCAATATTTCTGTATATTCCTTTATCCATGCTGTGGGTGTTCAGAATGTGGAGGAACATCTCCGTGAACCTTGGATTTGATAGAGGTTACACAGTCTAGAAAGCTGTTGTCAGTATGCTTTGGAAGTCATGCCTCAAAGCTATTCTTCTCTAGCAGAAACAATTCCGTTTGTTCACGTGTGTGAACAGCATGTTCTACTAAGTTCTCAGGAATCATTGATTTGTAGATGGCTCCTGCTACTATCCTTTGAAGAAAATTGTAAAGCATTATAGTCAACCTTCTTTTTAGCAGGAAAGACTTTAATCTAGTAAACACTGTGCCTTTGTTTCTCCCCTTGAAATAAGTGGTGAGCACAAATCCAAATGTTAAGATTTCAGACACAACAGAAGGACTATGTTTTCCAGCAACCAGGAGGTTGAGTTATATTATAGAAATTTGTTTCATAGTCGCGTATTATGATGGAAAATACTTTGTGAATCATTCTGCTGGCTTCTAGTTGGGAAGTCCTGAGCTTTGCAACACCCAGATATAAACTATCCATGGATACGTTCCTAGAATCTAACGTCTTGGGGAAATAAACAAATCTAGAAAAACTTAATTTTATATAAAATGATTAGAACCTGTTTATAAGACAAAACAGGTCTAAACAAACTAAAAATACTTCCAGTGCAACTACGTGGATTGCAAGAAAATTCAAATTACCTTTGGGTCTGTACCTCTTCTCAATGCTGTCACCGTGGCAGTAATTTTCACTGTCACAATCTGCGTGTCTCCAGGACTGCCCTACAGCTCTTGAGAGAGGTTTAAGATCAGCATCTGCCTTTACCTCACCTTAATGACAGTAATGACTCCATGTCTGGAGAAATATGTATTTGTGTGATTGCCTTTGGCCTGCCCAGTGACTAAGCATGGACTGGGGATGCAGGCAGCAATAAGTGAGGAGGAGTGTTGCTGTAACTTGCTGGCATGCAGATCTGTGGTAAATCTTGCTGCAGAGTTCAAGGGTTAGGTGATGAGAGAGAGAGATGTGCCAAAGTATTTTTGGTGTCTCTTTCAGAAAATACCATGGAGGTAACACAAAATGGAGTTCAGCTGGTTTCTAGGAACACGTTGAGAGTGCTTCCCTAAGGTCAGGTACCCAAAAATAATTCCGGCTGCTGGGAAAGGGACATTTCCTCTTTTCTGAAACCAGAAATGTCAGAGCTAACTTGGAATCTTTGTTCTCTTTGTGGCTCTGGGGACCAAGATACAGCTCCCTACTCTGCAGTGCTATTATGGCATGTAAGAGCAACCTCTGTGCTTTCAAAATGAGCATAAGCTACCCTGTCAAATGCATTTATTTTATTCATGGCCCAAGCACAGATTTTAAAGAAAAATATGATCATCCTCTGCCTTCCACATCTACTCACACCTCTGATACTTACCAATACAGAAAAAGATGATGCACATAAAAAAGTAATATTTAGAAAATTATAAACAGTTAAAATTGTACAAAATATAATAGTTTCCAACCAATTTGAATGAGCTCAAATGAGCAGGCAACAGAGGTAAAATTAGAAGCAGTAGAGAGAGCGGTGACATGGATAATGTGGACAAGTGAATGTGGCTTGCAATGAAAAAGAATCCCAGTGAGCATCTACTGTTAACTGTAAGCCACAACAGGCTGCTGGCAACAATACTTTGGGGAATAATGGCCATTTCAGTCTCGTGGTTTTCTACTCTTTTTCTCCCCGAGTGCTGTCATTACATAAAAACCCTTCCTAAAAGCCATTACACCTAATATATGTTCAGAACTATTTCTGAAACTATCTGTTGTCCCTGTTCTGATTTCAGAGGTTGGGTATCTACACCTAAATCACTGCTATTTTAATTGGCATACAAAGACAGACTTTTGGTGCACTTTATAGAAAATTATGGAAAGTTAATTTCCCTCTTAGCACTACACATCATCCAAATGACAATTTTAAGTCATTTTTAAAAGCAGGTCTTAAAAAGTATTTCAGGATAGATGATCATGCAGTCCTGAAGAACCTAACTTGTTTGTTGAGGTGCCCCAGTGAGCAATGCAACTGGCATTGTGTTGTGACCTGAAAGCTGTTTATTTGTCTGTGCAGAGTAGATTTGTAACTACTTCTTATAGAGAAAGCATATGACACAGAGGGTTCAGAGGAAACTCCACTGAGTCACAGCTGGACCATTCTGGCAGTGAAGGTTGCTTGGAAAAGTTTACATTTCATCTGTTCTTTGCAGAGGGAACTTGAATTTCTAGAGGTGATACTCTGGATGGTTCCTGTGTCTTGTGCACCATGATATTTTCAGAGTTCATCACTCATCAATTCTTAGAGCCAGTTCAAGGCTTCACAAGGCCAAAACCAAACTAAATGCAAGAAAAGGTATGAAAATGAAGTATGACAGAGAGATTCATAAATTAATTTCAGGGCACTATCTTTCCAAATTTGGAGAACTGAGTATTTCTGCTCCTGAGGCAAGCAGCCATTTCCCCACTGAGGGAGGGAGTCTCATTCTGTGCCTGGCTGTAAGCAGCCTCCCCGCCAGCCCTGGCCACTTCAGACCATGATTTTGTCACTGTGATTCATGTGGCATGCTAGGAACCTGTTGCTTTGCTTATGCTTAAAGCAAACCACCTCCATGATATTACCTCAAATGCTATCATAAATATACTGCTTTGTTTTGCTTCAAGTTGCACAGCAGGATAAAGAATAAAAATTCAGAAGAAGATGGGAATTTTATCAATGGTGTGGTTGAAGAAATTTGTCATAGACATTCCCCTTATATGCTGCCATCAATTTGCATGTAGTATGGACAGATAAAACTCATTAGACTTCAGCACTGTAGATCTTCAGTACTGATTCTAAATACAAGTAGCCCTCAAAAAAATAGTGCAAAAGGTAAAGAAAAACAAACAGTGAAAAGAACTGTAAGCTAATAATAATTTCTGCAGAATGTAACAGATAGAGACATGTAGCAGTGTTTACTAGCTTCTAAAAGAGTAGCTTTGTAGAGTTAACAGTTCATTAAAATGAGAATAGCAGGGAACCTGAGTTATTTTGCTGATTCATGAACTCTGCAGACACAAATGCTGGTAGAGTAGTTATTCAATGAGCTTCCATTACATTAACAGAACTGTTCTGGGTATTACTACTAGAAAAAACAACCTATAGAATCAAGTACTTAGAATCTGATTTTCAAATTGCTCTCCTTTTTGCATTTGCATCGATGTTTTGCATTTGTTTGAAGCTTGCATCTGCTTCCAAACAATAAGCACTAATTTTAAACCTGTTTAGTACTCATTTAACCCAGATAGTTCTTTTGTGGCCATTTCACATGCATCTGGGATTCAGCGCAAAGAGGTTGCATGGAACAAAATGAGAGGGAAATGCTACTAACCAGCAGCTGCAAGAAAGGGCCAAAAGAAAAAAAAAAAGTGGAAACACTATACGAATATGCTGCCATTATGACTTGAGAAACAGGCACATAGATAGTGACCCTGTGATTATGTTAGGTAGAGGCTGCTGTGGATGACGACTGGCTATTGGGAAACCTAAGCTTCATTTGTGTGAGAGATACTTTCACTGATTCAATGGATCTTTGATACGCTTTTAGGTAATTTGCACTGCTTACATGTCAGCTGAGGTCAGTGAAGTTTGCCAGAGATTTATACTCAAAGATATCCTAAGGAACAGAATGTCAGGTAATGTAAACTAGCAGAACTAGGAGCCTGTTTCCTGCAACAATTAAAGCATCCACTGGAAGGGTGGTGAGGCACTGGAACAGGTTGCCCAGAGAAGCTGTGGATGCCCCATCCCTGGACCTGTTCAAGGCCAGGCTGGATGGGGCGTTGAGCAACCTGGTCTAGTGAAAGGTGTCCCTGCCCATGGCAGGGAGTTTGAAATAAGGTAATCTTTAAGGTCCTTTCCAACCCAGGCCGCTCTATGATTTCATGATTCCATAACCCTATGAAACATCTAGTTCACCACTGATCAAGGCTATAGTCACTTTTGGTATTTTTAGTCATAAACCCCAAAGCTAGTGGGGGTTGAATGGCTGAATACATGTAACCTACATACACTGTGGTCCACATGCAGCTCTCATTTAATCAGAATAAATTAACTGGAAGTCAGTGATGTGACCCAGTAAAAAATCCACTTAAGTTAAGGATGGATGTGTTTAGTTATACTCTATTAGGCAGTAATCATGGGTGAGAAAAGAGCTGTTCCCTCAGTTTAACCACCTGTAACACAATGCAGCCTTGCAAAGTACCTGTGATCCAAATCGAAAGCAGTACAAGCATGGACAGTCTATCCACTTGTAATCTACTACAGAAGCATTTGTCTTCCTTCATTATGTCAGTGCTAATGGGGTCATGCTTCTCAGCCTGACACAATGCTTGTATTCCTGGATCAGCACCTGTTGTAAGGTGAGCTCTTGCAATCTGTCACCTCTGCTCCTACTCTGGGTTTCTTGTTGTTTTTCATAAAGACTCAACACATAACAGTGTGACAGACATCTGGAGCAGGTCCCAGTGCCAAATGCCACATCTTCTGCAGTTCCATTTCAAAGCAATGAGAGGACGATGTTAACTGCTTCTATTTACTGTCAGCCACTGGTATCACTTGTGAAATTCATGGGAAAACAGTAACGACAGAAATTTTCCTTCCTGTACATCTGAATATGATTTCACTTTAACCTGTCTGCAAATGTGGTTCATAAGGTGTCTATTTTGATTCAAGCATATTATCTTAATCTTTACACTATCTTAGCATTATCTTAGCATATTGAGCTGATCTTGCTCTGACTCAGTTCAAAAACAGGGCAAATCTTTAGGAAAGAATACATGTTTCCGTATCAACAAGTCTTTCCTTGCTGTACAAGGAAAGTGTGTGTAGAAGTGTGACTTCAAAGTTTCGTGGTTCTTAAGTAGTTGTTGTTCTTCCTGAGATCAGTGGAGATATGCAGGACTTCAGCACATTTGATGCAACTCTATCTTATGCTACTTAGAAATGCACAATTTTCATTTAAAAACTACCTTATTGGAAATTTAGACTTTAATTAATCTCTCTTTTTTAATTATGAAGAAAATATCTATATAAAATAAATCCCACCCTCCGCATCTTACCGGGTGGATAAAACAAACAGTCAAATAGTAAGTAAAAAACCACAGATTTTTAAAAAGACCTGAATTTTCTGTCTGTACCATTTAATGCAGAAAAAACAGGTCTCAAAATAAAAGCAGAAGACCATCAGCTGCCTCTCCTTCACCCAAGGCTTGCACTTATTACTGGATCAAAAACACGAAAACCTTTAATGGAACGCTACCGAATACAACACATATAATTGAATAACCTTGAGAGGAAAGATTGGGGATTTAAGGGAGAAGATCAATTTAAAATCACTTAATGGATGGAGGCATTTAAAATTACATAGACTGAAGAAGGTGAAAGGTGCTATGGAATAATTACTTCCATCCTCTGGAGATAGTGTCTTAAGATGTAAATGCGAGTCCATGTTTCAGTAATTTAGTGTATGAGAAATATACCATCACCAAAGGAAAGGAAATTGTGAGATAAAGAAAAAATAATTTCTGAACCCTGTAAAGACCATCTCAACTGAGGTTTGATTCAGTGTCCACTGCACTCTATGGCAGATTTTATTCCCATTGAAAGATGCCAGTGGACTTCAGTAAGCGTGCATGAGGTCTGCTATGATGGTATAATTTTACAGGAGAGAAATAAATTTTTATAAAAGATATATTAGCTCCTGAAGCTCAAGTCTGTAACACTCCTGCACAGGAGCAGGCTCCCTGAAATGAACACATTTGGTCACATCAAAAGCAAAACCTTGGAACTGAACAGCTTTAGAGGGGGTCTTTAAACTCTTGGGTGGACATGGGTACATGGCCTGCTTCATCCATCACATGCTCTACATCCTAAAATGTGCATCTACATTGTAAGACTTGGAACATCTGTGGGTCAGTAAATTACAAATCCAATAACATCTTTTTCTCTGCAGCAGCATGAATGTATAAATAGGGCCCTGCACTGGCTGCTCTGTCATGGATTTGACATTTTTGTCCCTTGAAAGCAGTCTTGGGCATGTAGTGATCTGAGTAAGTGTGGACAGTGATGTTTAAGTGTGGTTCTTCCAAGCTGCAGGTACTTCTGGGTGTTTGGGATTGTGCTAAGGATGGGACAAGTCCTACTCTTTATGCCCTGGAGTTCATACAAATTCCCTATGTAAAAGCATCCAAAAGATCAAAGCTTGGGAATTATTGGCTTCCACGAAGAACTGAACATACTCTTAAAGTCTATATATAAACCTTGCAAAAGGAAGTAGGAATCAGCCTTTGGCAAAAATGTTTCTCAAGGATGAAGACATTTGAGGTGCAGCAAATCCAGTTTGGGACAGCTTCTTGCACAGGATGCATTTCATTTGCTACAAACAAACAAGGACTTTGTAAATAGCTCTATGTGACTAGCATATGTTACACTTTTTAACTGGTAGAAGCTAAATGACATACTAAACATTTTCTAACACATCTAGAAGTATTGCACCAATAATCCTTCTTTGCCTTTGTGTGTTTTCTGTTTATTTCATGAGTCACTTTTTGCCTGGTGACTAACTCCTGATGGGAGAAAAAACAAATCACGTAGCCCAAGGAAGTTTTCTTTATAAATAAACTTTGGTGTGGAAAATTCTCTTCTTAAATGCATGTCATCTAATATCTGCTGCCCTTGCCAGACACCGAAGAAACAAGTTTACAAAGTGGAGATCCTCCTAACCACTATTTCTCTCTCCCTAGCCCTCCATCTCACAGGAAATGATTCTTTCTCTAAACTCTGACACTGCTGCCGCTGAAGAGCACTTCAGTTCTGAACACGTTATTTTACCATTCACAGGCCTTTGAACTGTTGCTTTTAAATGTGGCTGTTGAATTAATGAATAATTTTGCCAGGTGTTAGAGCACATGAAGGGAATACCAGCCATACACTTTGGTTGATCTGTGTTCATTTTTACATTACAAGATGTTTATTATGGTAAGATAAAAGGTCTGGCTCATTCCCATACCTTTAATATGAAATTCAAATAATGAAGACAGAGTTAGTAAAAACTTCTGAGAATGAATGAATAAATGAGATTTACAAAGCCAAAGAAACCAAATCATTTGTTTATATGCAAAAATCATTAAAGACATTGCATATTTAATCTGATTTAGATTAAAGGAATACTGCTGTTATATCAGGTTGTCATTTTTTCTGATGAGAACCAGAACATATCAGTGACTATAAAATACATGAAAAATAGAGAGGTTTCAGGTGTTGAGATACCTGAGGTGTTTGATTTTTTGGAGGAAGCTGAAAAGAGATTTAGTTGCCATTCATTAGCTGGGAAGTGAATGTCTATGTTTACACTTCTGGCTTTCCATGAACAAAAGCCACAGATGAGTTCTTCTCGCAGGATGGGCTGCTTTTCATAGTGGTAGTGGGGAAGCAGAAGAATTGCCCTTCTTTGAAGTTCTGGAGATAGGCATCACCTAAGCACAAACTCTGAGTGGATGGTGGTGCCAGAGGTGGAACTTTGTTCTGGACTGTGCCTGGACTATTTGTGATGCCATGAGTTTATGCCATGACATATTTAGAGCTCCTAATCTCCTGCTTATCCAGACTGACACCTTTGTGGGACATTTTGGTTCTATTCTCATCTGGGTTGCAGGTCAATGTTTCCCCTGTGTGGAAATCATGATACAAGTAACAGGCAAACAGTATCCTCCCAAGTCTTTCTCCTGGATGAGGTGTGTAAGAAGAGCTGGAAGACGCTCACTGGGTGAGCTGGCATAGATTAGACCATCATGATACTCCATGAAAAGCTCTTCATGGTCATCTGTCATATTTTGCTCACAAGCTGACATTAATGGCACCCCTTTTATAGTTCAGAAGGAACGTTTTCTCCTAACAGGACTGGTAAGGTTTATCAATACTTTTTGTTTTCTCCTGATGTGTGGTCTGCTTCCTGGGATGTTTGGATAACTGACAATATGTAGCATAGGATATTGACTATCCTGAGATAATCACCTTTCTTTTCTTGTGGCAAGGCGTGGCTTTTGTGGCTGCTGATCATTTACACCACAGTTTCTATTTCTGTACTACTGATACTCAGCTTTCCTGATGTGCTTTTTCATCATGCCTCCTGAGCCATTGGGTTTCAAGAGAGAGGTGAAAGATTCACACTGCTTGTTCTCTGGGGGGTCTTGCCCCTGGCTTTCCTGAAGAGAAACAGCTTTTATGCTCAGGCACTGGCAGCAAGAATCTAGCTGGAAGGGGCTTGGGTTTTTGTGATGAGGCAGTGCCTTATGTCCTGCTGAGTATGTGGCCTGGGGAAGTCTTCTAGTTTGAATCTGCATTGCATGCCTTTCTGTAGTGCATAGGGTCTGGTAGTCCCTTCCTAGTCTGCTTGCAAAGCCAAATCTACCACACTCACAGTTCTTCCCATGGAGGGTGACAGAGCAGAGAATGAAACGTGCAACAAAAGTTGTTCTCATCAGAGCTCATCATCTAGAACCACAGAAGCAGTATAAGAAACTACACAGAAAATAAGCCTTATGGGGAAAGACTGAGAAAAGATAATGAACAAATGTATGAGCTGCAATGTTTGCCACGTTATAAAGTTTATTATGATGTGCTTAGATCAACTGTTCTGCTATCCAAGAAATAATGCTTTCCCCTCTGCTGGTCTTAACCAACAATTGCTACTTAACACTGAGAAACAGACATCTTAAGAAAAAGGACAGAGACAAAGAACCTCTCCTTGAATACACTGATATTAAGATAATGAAAGGTTTCAATGGTAGTATTATTAAAGGTTGACAATACTGGGTTTTATGATTCTCTTTATACAGTTCAGATAAATTAAATAAAACTAGCTCTTATCTGTACAGCTCCTAAAGCCACACTGTAACAATAGTCTCAGGATCATCTTCAGTAAGATACCCAAAGTCAGGGCAGGTCTGTGAGGAAGGAGCTAATGTCAGGGGCTGTCTTTAGACTCCTAAGAGAAGTACCAGCAGGACTGAAGTGATGCAGTACAAATTTCCTGTATGTTGCATGTATGTCAAATACAAAGGGAGACTAATCAAAATAACATGGTAAAGATAAAAATGACAAAACGTGGTTGGTGTAACATCACTGATGCCTTAACTGATAGCTCAATGTCAAAGACATGATGTATGTGTCACTCACTGTAAAAATGTCAGCATTTGTCAGGTATAACATCTCCCTGAGACTGACTGACACATAGGTCAAATTTCAGATTCTGCTCTCTCAACATAAAGTGATTAAGTAGAGCTTAAAAAAACCCTTCAGATAAATAAACTATGTTTAAAGCCATCTTCAGCTTCTCGTTGGTAAACACTATTTCTGTCTACTAATATATATTGACAAAATTAGTGTTTTCATGCAATGTTTTATGGTACATTACCTAAACTCAATGAGCAACTCACACTCTGTTTTTTTGTTGTTAACAGTGGTTCACAATGTTTCACTACTAACTATGGGTGTCACAGCAATAATTTGACAAGCAATAAAAAGAGAAAATGCTCTTTGGTGCTGTTTTTACGGTCTATTCTACACAGTATCAATCACTGAAGTGGAAAAAATGAAGATAAACAGCTTAACTAGTATGTTTACATGCATCTAACCAGGTATTTTCTTTTAAAATTAATTGAATTTCACATATAAATAAAAATGCTTTGATTACAACTTTATGAATTTGAAGGAGCTTTGAAAGAACTGTCAGGTTCAGAAAGGAAAAATGCTCCATTTTTCTGACACTGAAACACAGTGAAAAAAGTGCCATGCCTTTTTCCTTTGGCAATTTCCATAATACTACACCATAAGTTCTTCATTAACTATTAAACTAATGGTGAGATTTTTGATTTCCAGATACAACTGAAAGAATCCCATCACATTTACAGAAGAAAAATCTTAAGTCATTTTAAGTTTGTCAATATTGTCTCAGCTCAGCAAGGTAGATAGATATACAAAATTCAACAGGATGAGTTACTCTGATTGTGTATGTGCTGACAGGATCCTAAAGCAGGGCACATCTGGCTGTTTATTTGCTAGATTTCTGTAAATTATTGTTAAAGTTGCACAGGTAAGAATTAAAAGCCAGGAAATTTTGAAGAAATGGAGTGATCGTTCTTATCCCTTGCTTGTTACAGCACAATGTTTAGTTAGCAGTTTGTGAGATATTCCTTTGAGCTACACGATTTAATGCCCAGTGACTGCCCGTATACATTGGAAGGAGAAGTACGAAAAAAAAGCAGTTGTAGCTAACAGGATAAATATTTAAACACCATCTTAGCCTTTCTGCAACGGCCAAGATGACAGAACCTTTAAAGCAAGAAGAAAAAAATCCCTAAAGCTGTGTAGAAACCACTGGCGGAAGATATTAATGGGATTGATCTAAAGGGATCTTTTGTGAGTGCACTGGGAACAGCAAGGCATCTGTCTGCTATGCAGCTCGTATAAGAAAGGAATATACCTGGCTTTTAATCTCCATTCAAGTATTTTTAAAAAATTATTTTATAAAAAGACCATATCTATCTGTGGCATGAACACAATTCCCAAGGGTAGACTCCACAGTTCCTAGGGCTCCTTCAGGACAGGGATATGAGACTGACCAGCCCTAGGCAAAAAGTCATCCTCTAGGGTATACAGATCTCTTTTTCAGGGCACAGTCTTTAATTGTAAATCATATTGCTTAGCACAAGGCATCCAATGTTACCAAGCTCTTTAATAGAATGTAGTTGCCCCTGTACCTTATGTAGCACTTGCTCCAAAAGGTGATTTCAAAGAGCTCTTACTGACTGACATGGACCTCTTAGGAGTCATCTTCAAGAAGGAAAGGAATGCCTAGGTGGGAGAACACGGGGGCTTAAGCGTTTGGTGTCCATAGTGATGCCCTGCTAGACACACACACATATGCACACACACACAAATGCACGAAGAAGACAAATCTAAGACAATTTTAACGCCAAACATTAAGGAGCATTTGCAGTTAGAAGCTCAGTGGTGATCTGAAGAGATTTGGAGCTTAGAAATCTAAACCTTGCCTGAATCTCACTAAGATTTCAATGTAGCACAGCAGAGGTCTTGAGAAATAGCAGTCATTTGGGGTAAATTAGCCAAGGTGGGATACCCCATCGATGTGTCTGCCTGACATCTCGTGCCTGAGCCAACTCACTCAAGGCTAAGTTGAGCATCTGTGTGTGGTATATTCTGTACCATCTAACATGTTTTTTATGGAGAAGTATCTAAAAGTATACTGCTCTGCTCTTGTGCTCCAAAGGGAAGTCATCTGCTGCTGATACACAGTTTTACATTTTCCTGCTGTGATGATTCAGCGGTGCTAGCTGGCACGCTGAAGGGAAGAAGCCAAATCTCCACTCATTTCCTTGCTCTTCCCACTCACTCCGTGAAGAAGAGGCATTAGCAGCTGTGCAGAATCACTGTTACGCTGCTGCCTGCTGCTACATGCAGCCCACACAAAATCTTGCTGTAAGTAAATAAAATAAATGCCAAGATAATTTAAAAATGATAAAATAACTCTTAAGTGAACATTTAATACAGCCTGACAAATAGAGGCAAATTATAGTGACAGAGGTATCTACCTCACTTCTTAACTCATTGCTCATAACAATAGAAATGACTCCATGTTATGATGATGAGGATGTCAGACTGTCTATTTTTAAGGATATCTAGGAAAAACTCCACCACAAACCTGCACAGGAGAAAGAACCTCATAACTGGAAGGAGAGTTGCTGAAACAAAGGGAGTTTTTTACACCTTCAATCTCATGATAGACCCTGGGCAGAAAAGTCCTGCTCCTGATAGCCATGAGACAGACTGTCAGGACTGAAGACACCTGAAGGGAACATCCATTTACTTCACAGCCCAAGGCAGAAAAACACCCAGAGAAACACACCACTGTATCCACACCATCAGCTGGAAGGCTTTGCTACCCTTGTTTTTCGAAGGTCTTCTGCATGTTCAACCTTGGTCTCCAATTCTTTTAAGGGCTGAGGAGAACAGATACTCATAGTTTTGCTGTGCAGGGATGTTTCACGTCCTTGAAGGCTGTTAGCTTCTTCCCCTGTCATCCTTTCTACCAAAGTTTACCAAATTTCAACCCAACTTTTGAATATTTTTTCACAGGTTTTGCCTCTCCATTGCTGCTATGCTCATCTTGACTTTCTGCTGTTGGTCCAAATCTTTTCCGAACCGTGTAAATGAAAGATCAATTAATATTACAGTAGGGACCTCATGAGTGCTGAGCTGCACTGAAAACCACAGAAAATTTTCTCTTATTGTTGTCATCTTTAAGTAACCACTTCTTTAATTTCTTGGTCTGCCCTGGGAAATGTGTTGTAATGAATTGTACCTGATGTCAAAGGAGGAACTCACACACATCCAGAGGGATTTAGGAAAAATTATGCCCCCTTGAGTTATTTTTTGGGCATTTAATTTTCTTTTATAACAGAAGTAATTCCAATGATGAATTATGCTGATGCATTAATAATTTTTAGTTAAAAATAGTGAAGCCAGGTATTTTATTTTCAAATTGTGCTATGTGTTGGTGACATTTTCATAACTGGAAACTCACATGCAAATCTTGAAAAAGACTTTAAGATACTGGAAGAATTGTCTAACTGCAAGTACTTAAAGGAAACGTCTTAAAATTTGGGAAGCCCCAAAACAATGAGACCTGCAATGAAATCAGGTTATTTAGAGGAGTCTGATCAGTTTCCTGGGATAGCAGGGTAGATTCACTTGTTTCATGAGAAGTTAATTTGTGATTCTAGGAACACAGACCTAGAGATTAAAAATCTAATTAATGCCAGTCAGTATGGTATCATGAAAAGTAGGTCTTGTCAAAAAAAAATGATAGCTTTCTTTGACAAGATTACAGGTCTGCTTGATAAAAGCAACTGTGCTGACATAGTTTACATGGATTTCTCCAAGGCATTTGACACAGTACTGCATGATTAAAAATCTTAGGTTACAGGTGCAAGCTGGGTGGATTAAAAATTGTTCAGTGACAGGTCTTAAAATGTGGTTGCTAATAGGAAGGCATCAACAAGCATTACTGCTAGAGCTTCTAGGGAATGGTCCTTGGTCTCACAGTATCAAATTATTTTAATCAGTTACATAAGTAAGCAGCTCCTAAACTTTTCTGCTTGTGGCTTTCTGTTTCACTCAAACTCACAAGTACTTCCTGGTAAAAAAAAAAAAAAAAAAAAAAAGTAATGGCTTGCAGGGCTCTTTCCTCTACTCTGTATTGTCTCTCACATACCCACGCAGACTTCTAACTGTTGCAGCACCACTGCAACCCAAATTTGGTTGCTGCCATTTTAGGTAAAGTGAAACAATGTTTTTAGTACATTATCAGAGGGTGGAGTAAAGTGTAATGCACTGCTATGCGCTTTATGTGGAATGATCACATTTAGAAATAAACATAGCATCTGGAAATCTAGAAATGAATGTTTCTGTACGAACATTACAAGTTCTATCTATAGCGTGAAAACCTGTTTTGGAAAATTCAGAGGAGATGGGTGTTGCCATCAATAACAGCCTAATCCTGAGTTTTATTTGTGATGACCAATGTAGCCCTTCCTAATTAGAAATATGAAATAAAACCCAAGAACTGGGGTTTTTTTCCCCTTGATGAGAGTTCTATTAAAACCTTGTGTCCAGCTTTGGTATACATCTTTTAGAAGGAGGGGGGAAACCCTCCAAGAGCTAAAAACAGGAAGCACAGAAACATTTCAAAAGATGGAAAAAAATCCATGTAGTGTCATTCGTGGGAAAGTCTATTTACTGTTGCTTTTTTAGCAAAAGGGATGATAAGCAACTTGATCACTCTCTTTAGATTATCAGACATGGAAAAGATATTCTTTAGGGAGAAGCTATTCAGTCTTTCAGACAAATGCTGAACAAAAGCTGGAATACAAAATTAAACTGGAAAAAAAAAAGACTTCCTAAAAATAAAGGTAAATAAATTCTGAAGCTTCTTACCAGGGCAGGTAGCAACCTTGTTAGTCTCTGAAGTCTTTAAAATGGTCTCTTTGTGCAAGACATGCTATGTTCCTACGTCTAGGAAAGATACCATGTCCTGTATGAAGAGGCAATCCAGCAAAATACTGCAGCATTTCTTCCTGCTCTCTGTCTATGGATTTTTGAATGAGGGAATAAAATTCAGAAAGACTTATTTTTTTTTTTTGGCTGGGGGAGGATGTTAAAATTTTAGATAGTCTTGTGCAGGCAGGTTCACTGACATCAGCTGCAGGATCATGTACTTTCCTACCATTTTTTAAAAATCAGGCTTATAAATTTGAGACATCTTCGTGATATCTGAGATTAAGAGGCACCATTGACTTCCAGATATTGCTATTGCCTGTAACCAGCTCTTCAGCTACAAGGAGAGAGTCCATTCTTGTGAACACTTCCCATATTGTTGTTATGTTTTGTTGTTGTGGGTGTTGACAGACGTTTGCACTGGGTAGAAGGATATGTATTAGCAGTTAACCATTTTCTCTGTGCCTAGGTCTTAGATTAAAAAAAAAAAAAAAAAAAAAAATCTTGATTGCTTTGTCCTTGTCCAAAGCAAGGTCTGCCTCTCACTGCTCTTCTTCCTTTCCCACCATGATTAGTGTTTCCCACTCTTTCCATAGGAATTTAGGGTGCTTTTTACTCTCAGCACCAGGGGTGCCCCTTCCTCCTGGGAAAAAAGCCATTCACTTTTATGTGGGGTTTGTGGGCTTCTCTCAAAGGGTCTGTGAAAAGTACCTAAGAAACAAAACTCTTGTTAACAGGCATGACTTTGAGCAAGGACATAATTTAGGTTTAACTAATGGATAATAGAAATCGTGGGGAGGGAGAGAGCAAAAAAAAATTATTTCACTCTCATTGTCACTGTCCTTTAAGTGTTGTTATACATCTTTTACCCTGAACTGACTTTTAAACAGTACACTTGAAAATACATTATGCAGACCCTACTTACTTCTCCCACTTCTAACAGAAGAAAGCAAATACTTGTGGCTCTCCAAACAGGGTAATGCCAAGTCCTTATGCAAAGAAGCAAGGGAAGAACAGCAGACCGACGACACTGAGGATCAAGAGTAAAAATGTATTTCTGAATAAAATTACCAAGAGGACATTCCAAAGAGAAATTCAGTACACAGATTAACTTGACTCTGGACAACGCTGTGTAGATACTTTGTATGAATCTTATAATCAAATTATCTTGGGGATAGTTGCTTAGTGAAGAGAGATGACAAACTAGTACATAAACATACACAGCAGGCACACTTGTTCTGCCATTAGAAAGTCGTGAACAGATTAGTTTGGTACAGGGATGCAGTTAGGAGATATTCTGCTGGAGCAGCAAGGCTTTGGATACATCAACTTAATTCCAATTTTACTGCTCTCTCTTCCTTTTTACAGTGCTTCTATAATGTTCAACACTCCACTTAGTGACAAAGTTCAACCACCAAAACCTTTTCTGCTGTACACAGACATGATACTAGACTGGTCTTGTGGCTGGGTAGCAAAATTCAACTGGAGATGAAGAAAAGCCTTGATGAGTTATGTTAGTTAGCAAGCTCCAGTTTGGTGCATTGCCTGCCTGCCATTCCTTTGAACTGTGAGTCAGTTTTGGTTTGGTTCATGTTTACAAACTTGATTCTACTTTTATCAGAAAACCTGACCAAAACCAAAGCATGAAGGCTTATTTTTCATGAAGTTGAAATAGGCATAACTGCTTTCTCCAGTTCATGTCATGATATCAAGAAGCAATAGGAGAAACAGCTTGGGGAAAACATTCTCCACCTCACCCAAGTAGATCAATTACCTGCACGAGCTGTGCAACAAGAAAAGCTGGAGACCATTTTTGAAATTCATGAGTAATGTTCAGCTTCAGAGTCAGGCACCTACCTGTGGGTGTCTGCAATGCAAAAGTCGACATGGGAGGAAGGTGTTTAAGCTCTTGTCGTACAGAGGGTGAACAGTCAAAGGAACCTAGACAATGCTTTGGGTGAACAATGTACTTGTCATTTTTAGATGACTTAGATTCTAGATTGCGTCTCATCTACATCTACAATACTCTGAGTCTGGAGTTTATTCTATCCAAGAGCCAAATACACTGGTATTTGTGATTGTGGTGAGAGGACTGATAAGAAGGCAAGTAAACTTGAGTTTATAGCTCTAGTTTTGAACAGCAGAACTAGAAAGTTAAGAAAAATTAAGATGATAGTTTTTCTTTTTTCCCATCAACTAGAAAATACATGACCTTCATGTAAACTGGTTGATTATTTATTTACAGCTCATTCATGTATTTCATATTAATAACAATATATTCCTGATGGGAATAGAACTCCATGCTCCTAAACAGTGAATTTTCACTATATGAAGACCTGTTGCAGTAAGTGGTTCTTATGCTTTTCTGACTATAACCTCTCAGAGCACATTCCATCTGCTCTGCTGGGTTCATCAGCCCATTTGGATTCATGTGCCTTCTAATGTATCAGTGCTGGAACTTTGACTTGTAGTTGCACATTGATCCAGCCAAATAGATGAGGCACAGCAGAAAGCAAAGAAGGAATGGACATTCTGCAAAGAAAACCTCAGCAGGTAGCATGAAGGTGCTCAGGCTGAAGTGTGTATTTCACTGTTCTTCTACACAAAAAATAGAAGCATACATCAGGAAAGGTAGTGCTCCAAGGCTGCACTCTCTGTCTGGAAAAGGCCAGACCACCCCGATCTCCTTGGTTAGCTCCACTGGAGTCCTGTAAGCTTGAAATTATTTTGGTTTATGTTAGGAACAAAAATTAAGCTCCAGTTTGGTGCACTGCCTCCCTGCAGTGCCCTACAACTTTCCTTGCCAAGAACAAGAACTTTCCCACCCTCTGACACTTCCATCTAGACTTGACCTGAAGTCACGCTCATTTGGTAAGACCAGCCTACCTACTGGACGTTGTGAAGACTACCTCTGCCTTTCCTTCCTCCTCCTCTAATCTCTGCTAAGATTTACCATTTCTAAATAACCCTTCAGAACAGGAAGCTGCACCCAGGGTGATGGTAGTGGTTGTTGTGCTGAACTCCTGGAGGATCACAGGGCACAACAGGTCAATGGGAACAACCAGCTGAGTAGGAGATGTTCTACTGATTTCTCACAGTGAGGTACAGTGGTGCAACCTTTAGGAAAAATCGATACCAATTGCAGGCATTGGTTGGGTCTTCAAATGAGAAAATATCTCATTTGCAGTTTGGTGGGTTTTGTTTGTTTGTTTGTTTGACTGGGGTTTTTTTGTTTTTTGGTTGTTTTTTCTTTTCGTGGAAGCAACTGTGGTGCCTCCTGGGGCCTCTTCTGAAGTTAGTTTACAATAGAATATTAATAATCAAGTATCTGTCTAACTGCAATCACAGTTTCTACTGTAAATTATTTCACAGGACATTTTATATAAAGAAAATCTGCAGTTATGGATCTTAGATTTTTTTTTAACTGACATTTTCTCTTTTTAACCACAAGAAGTGGGAAGAGATTTTTTGCAGCTGTGTCTAAAATAAATACACTTTGATATTGGATGGACTCTACATAGTGTCATAGTATTAAAAAAAACCCCCAAACCCTAAAATATGAAACACCGCACACTTCCTTACATTTCTTTGCTTATCATGGAAAGAAAACAGGCCTTATAAGAATGAAAGCAATCACTTGCACATGCACATTTATGTAGTTTATCCTGCAGAAACAGAGGATTCTGTTGATGCATGGTTCAGTTCTGTTCTTGATGACTACCACCTACTTGCAAAAAGATGTAAATATTGCTCTGGAAGTGCTGCTGCTTGTCTCTGGACTGGACACTTGACTTCTGGATGACAAGAACTCAGTCAAAATTAAGCTTCCTTATAGTTAAGGTTGATAATACCCTTGCCCACAAGCATGTATCTATGGACAACCATTGTTCTAAGCTCTCAGCTCAACCTTTAGCAGTAATCTGGTATGTGGTTAACCAAATCCTTTCTCCCATCTAGTTCTTCTGGCATTTTACCTCAACTTCATCATATGTGCAGGTTTTGAGTGCAGCAATAAGTGCATAATGGCCCTTTCTCTTTAACCATCTTGCCTTTATTCAGTGCCCCTCTTCCTGTCTTCTGGAATTTCAGAGTCTTAAACTAGTCTTTGTTCTGCCAGGAAAATTGAAGCAAGTAGTTCATGGACAACTTCTAGGAAGACTCTCCTCTACACTATTTATCTGTGTTATTCCACACGCATGGAAACAGTTCTGTTTTTCTTCTCTACTCTACTCCTTTGCTCTTCATGATCCACTTCTGAAAGTGATACTTAAAAGAATCAGCCAAAAATAGTGGTTAAACAGCTCTGTAATAACAGCAATCATTATTTATTGATTTATGAAAGGGATACTTGAAAATTATTCAGAATCATCAAGCTGTGACATTACTAACCTATGTAATGAATAGGAGCCCACTATTCTTTCTTTCTCTCCTTCTTTCCTCATTCATGCTCACCTCTGTCTTAAATCAAATTAGAAAGTAAGCTCTTCAAATCAGAGACTGCATCCTTCTATATCTTGGGGACTGGGATAGCAATAACCGTGAGAAACTGAGGTTATATATAAAAGTTATGATTCATTGGAGACATTCATAAATTGTGAATAATCAAAATTAATTATATACTCTGGGTCAAGAATAATACAGCCTGTGAATTGTCAGAATATTAGAATGATCAGAAGAAGCTTGTATCATCCTCTGCAGGAAGAGCTCTCAATAGTGGCACTGAGGAGGGAGGCAGAGAAAACAAATGAAATGTGAAGTAGGAAGAAGAAACTACACGTTTGTGTGGTAGCCTGTTTATTGCATAAAAGTTTTGAAAAAGAATGAGCACTGAATGTGATATCTTTGTTACAGCTCCAGGAAAGACACAGTTATTTCTCTCACCCTGAATGGAAGGCAGCCAATGCATCTACCAGCTTGAAAGATGCTTCCCAAGCCCTCCGGCATCAAACTGTGTGTAGGCTGACATACAGCTGTTACACCACTGCTGCACCCGAGTGTTCCCAAATGCACCAGCAGGCACTATGGCCAAAAGACCACGTGAAAATTTGCACAGGCAATCTGCAGTATTCCTCAGTCTGTGTACCCTTCAGCTACCTCTTGCTATCAGGTTGTGGCACATTCCTTTCACTGAACTTCCTGAGGCTTAAACAAGCAGTTCAGAATCTGACATACTTCCTCATGTTAGGCATTCATACAGTAAGCAAAAAAATCGAGGTGCTTTTTCTGGAAAGAATACTGGTTTTCACCATTGAAAGGAAGAGCAGGACATGGATGTCAATCCCATGGGATTATGGGAGAATGCCAGGTTAGATTCAGATCATAAACTTGCTCTGTCTGATAAAACATTCTCTTAAAATATGGGCCCCACAGGTGTGGAGGTCACATGATGGAAAAGTATGTGTTCGAGTTAGCATATTGAGGGTCTTGTCAAATCTAAGACTGACCAAAACCTACATACCATTCATACTCTCTAGAATGACATTGAGTCGGAACAGCAATAATTTTGACTGGGTTACCATTGTGATTATAGTGTCTGAGAAAACCAAAAAAAGGGAAAATCTCACTTAGGAGAAATTTATCCTCACTGTAGATGCATACTTTATGAGAGCAAAGTTTAGCTCTATCCACTAAAAGAAATATGCATATGTATATATGAAATATATATCAACTTCTTCCTACTTGTCAAATCCTCGATGCACATCTGGCTTTCCACTCATAGAGGCAAATTCTGTGTTAAGTATTACTATTAGCTTCCTTATAAAATTCAGCATGGTGAGGATTTGTTTACAGAGTAGAATATATTGCCCTTGCTAGTACAGTCCATAGCATGTGCCTGTATGAAAGAAATTGAATTCTGACTCCTTCTGGAAAATACACTATGCTTTCATCTGAAACTGCAGAATGAAAAACATTGTACATAAATATTTTCCTAACTTTTAATTGAAGTGCAAATAAAATAGGTTTCTGTTAGAAATGTTCGTAATTTCTGTCAGCCTGCTTGGTAGTCTTCAAGAGAATTTGTTGTGTGTAAGTATGTATGTCTCTCTCTCTGTCTATATATATGTGTGTGTGTACAAATCGTTGATATGTTTTATGAGAAAGTGATAAAAAATTTTCAATTGGCCAATTGTATACCTAAGTAGTATAATAGATACATATGTGACATGGTAAAAAACAAGAGGGGATTTTTTAAAAAAAAAATCACTTCTAAAATAACTGTTACTTTGTTATAAAAGAAAAATGTTAGACCTTGGTGAGTTGCATCAGTCAAGCATAACTATCTTCACTCACGTAGCAAGTATTTTGTATCTGGAAAATTTTGTAGCCAAATTCTTATCTCTTGCTGTTGAAATAAAGAGTAATTCTGCTGAATAAAGTGGAGGCACACAATGGCAGATAGGAGAAGAAGAAATTTGACTCTGGGAAACATCCAGAAAATTGAAATATGTGATGGTATGCCAGTATACTTTTAAAGAAATAACTTATGCAGTGCACTGTATTTGCTCAGTAACACTTTCTAAACACCTTTAGTCATTAACTGTGAGGGAAAAATTAGTCACTGTGTCTCAATAACAAAACACGATGCATAGTGTCAGAACTGACACCATAGCTAGTCATTTTGATAAAGACAGTTATTCTGCAGATTTTTTTCCTTGACTGTGGTATGATTTTAATAATTTGATACACCTAATCCTACCAGCTATTAATATGAACTTCAACTGTCATTTGGAGACTCAGCAGCAAATGTAAATTAATGAATACTACTGATATTGTGTTTGGTCGAATGACTGCATTTTTAATAGGAAAATATTAAAGTCAAAGTCAAGGGATAGGTGGTGTTTATGCCATTAATCAGAAACAGGAAGACTGTTGAGAAGATCTAGGTTTGGTTGGCAAATAATATATTTTATTTTAATTATATGATATTGTATATCCACCAACATGCTGATATCAATGAATGGATCCATACTGTGCCACTGAATGACCAGACATCCAATTTGAAGGGAATATTTAAAAGTTTGGCTCCTATTCTTTTCATCAAAATATGAACAACAGAAAAAATAAAGGAGTAGATTAAAGCACAATTGGACTTGTTCATCCATTACCAAGAAATATTGGGGTTTGCTTGTAAATCTGCACCTGCAGATATCTGTTGGCCTTGCTTCTGACCCCTTGAGTCCCTATCGATTTGTGATCATCTTTTAGTCACAAAGGTTCCTCCAAGACTCAGATCCCAGTCACGGCGGTGAAATCCCCTGGCATATGGAGGAATAACCCCCACCTGCCGAGCACCCCCTTGCCTTTCTTGCCACCACCACAGCCTTGAGCGCCTCATCTCAGATAATTACGCTGCACATGAATAATTTTTTAATGTTTGGCTTAATACACACAGATTCTTTAAACAATAAAAAAAAAAAATCAGCAAACATCATCACAATCTGGAAATCTCTTTCTTAACTTAGAAAACGGTTTCTTAATGGCACAGGGGGAGAACACGACAGCAAGCTTGACAACATAATTAGAAGATTGTTACAAGGAAAGGGAAAAGCATTCTTTATACAGCTCTTACTACTTTCAATAAGATTATTCTCCCTGAATAGCTAATCAGCTTTTCTAGCTTCCCAAATCCATGTGCTTTAAGCTGCTCTCACAGTTCTTCTTAGTTGCTAAATGGCAAACAGTGACACCTCCAAAAGGGAAATTTAAAGTGTTAACCAAATGTGAGCAAACAGCATGATGGAGACTGCAGATAAAGAGATCTTTGGCAGATTAGAAGCAATTTAAGAAGATCACACTGTTACACCTGGGTTGACAAGAGCTGACAGGGTTTGTTGATCTCTGCTCCTATCTCCAATTTGAGTGTCATGTTTCAACAGAAATGAGAGGAACACAAAAAAAAATCTTTTCAGTACCGAACATTGGCTCCACAGCAAGTGTTTATGGCAGCTGAAACAAAAAGGAGCTAAAGTAGATGAAAGGATTAAAATAAAACTGTTCATCTCCAAGTGCACAGTACTTCCTCCTAATGCCGAGTGTCCCATTCTCTCCCTTGACAGAACCTCATCCCAGCCACTCACCACCCCCTTTGATGTGCAGAGGCTTTTTCTGTTGGCAAAATCTTGCAAAATAATAAAGATTGAATTAGAACTAGGAATCAGGAAGGGGAAAGCAAGCAAAAAATCTCTGTAACAATAACATTGAGGACCGGTTTTGCATTGCTAATGATACAACTTATTAAAAGGCTGACTTTTTTTTCCTGTAAGTCAATTACCAGGCATTTATTTACTGAGACTTTGGTGCTCTCTGCTTGCTATCTCTGTCAATAAAGAAGCCCTCTTTAGCTGAACTCTGTCACCCTCATTTATTTTAGAAATTTTCATTGATCTGAATCCTCATACAGATTCCCTTAAAAAAAGAAATTATTACTCCCATCTAGTAGAGAACAAGAAACACCAAATGCCACTGAACTCAACATGAAATAAAAAAAGGAGTAAAGAACCAAAATGTACCTGGACATCTATAGAGAACCATAGCTGAGAAATAAGTATATCTGTTTTCCACTGGGCCTCACAAGCACCATTCCAGCAAGATTAAAATGGCCTTAAATTGGATATAGATATAATTTAGCATCTTGGGGGATCAGGTACATCTAAAACTCAAGTAAGTGGCTCCATGAACTCTATCCACCACAAAACCCTGCTGGCCAGATAATGAAAAGGCACCTAATATTTCTTAAACTAAAGATATACCTTGAAACAAGAAATGCACTGAATTATGTAGAGAGGGATGTGGTGAGCCTCTAAAACATTTTGGGATAGATGTCACCCTCTGCAGAAACAATTTGATCCCACCTTTGCGTTTCAAGGTTGCAATTCAACTTTGTTCTAATCTATTTCAAGTGCAGCTACTGCTGACCAGGCCATGTGCAACTCTTTCCCATCCCATGGCTCTTCCCAGGGCTGTGAAGCTATGCTGTAGTTCAACCATGAATAGCTGATTGGTTTTCCTGTAGTTCATCAAACTGATCTAGGTCACCACATGGTCATTCAGTAGATCAGGAACCTTGGAAGTGGAAGGAAGGGAAATGGGTACTGTACCATCCTTTCTACCATTAGATCATAGCCAGCATGGTATGAAATTGCACCATTAAAGGCTTCCTGGTCAGAGGAAGTCAGTCTAAATCCAAGCTCCTACTAGAGGAGGTAGCTGCACTTCCTTCCAAATGTAGCTGCACGGTCATGGACCCTCCCTTGTACCTGCACAGGTGGCTTTTTGTAGCCATGACATGGAGGGGATCACAAAACTTCTCTGACTTTTTTTTCCTAGGTAATTTTAATGTGTATCATGTTTCCACAGGCAGATGTGTGGTCACTTGCACCAAGAGGAGGACACAGCTGGCCTAAGGTATATAGATGTCCAGTCAGGAGCAATGGTAAGGAGAACCCCTTCTTCAGTGGAATTATGGCCATAGTTGATCACTAAACTTAAGTATATGTCTTCTATTATTACAAGCAAGTGTTAATTAACCTGGGTCCATTAGAAGACAACAGCCGAGGAAGCCATTATCTCTCTTAAAACAAATTCCAATGTCATGCTCTGCTCTGTTTTTCAAGACCCAAGATTTTTTTATAACTTGGTCCTTTGGCCACTGCTACTGCCATCAGTGAGTGCAAGTGTGATCTTAGAAAAAAAAGGTCCTTAAGGCAAAAGACTTTTTTGTCTGCTTAATATCTCTACAAAGACAGTGCAGACTATGTTTCCTCTCTGTGTGAGCAGACAATGTAAAATTTAGTCATGCCATCTAAATGGAGAATTAACCAGTGATCACAGGAATGGAGGGACTGATGGCGAGCCGGTACCGTCAGTCATCTGCAGCAGGACTTTAAGGCCTAATTTTCCCAAGAGAGAATGCACTTTCCAAATTGCAGTGCAATTTTCAAAAAGTGGGAGCTGAATATTTAAATGCCTGCTTCCTCCGTACCCAGCTGTGCTTTCACCTAAAGTCAATTTGGAAACAGCAATAAAAAATATTCTGCATGTAGTTTACACATATAATGGCATCCCTAGTAATGCACAAATCCTTCTAACTACAGTAACAGTCCCTTATTTTTGATATACAATGTCGAACCCAATTAATATCACTTACATTAAAAAATTTGTATCCCAGGCATTGTTCCAATAGTGAATCTTTGTCATCATATAAGACCAGTGAAGCAATTATCGAAAAGGCTCAAAATATAACTATATTTCATTCAACCCAGTCATAATATTTATATTGTTTAATAATGTGAGCTTTACTACAACATGCTCTCTCCTCCCTTCTGACATGATGTCAGAAAGACCTGAAAAGTAAGAAGACGAGGTGCCTGGTTTAAATGGGCACCAGCATTTTGGTTAGCTGGAGTCTGGAGAGTGAAATTGAAGATGTGAATCACAACTGATTGAAGTTGTCTTGGCAGATCATCAGAAAAGGGGTATTTCTGCCTCTCACCTCACAGTGAACTCAGGCTGCAGGACTTTGTACATTTTCATTTAAAATTAAATACAGCAGACCAAACAGACATCAGCATCAGTGTTTGCCAAAACAGATGTGAAACAAGGTATTGCAGGTCTCCAGAAGTAATGTCTAAAAGGTGGGCTTGAGGAAACAAATGTTTTATTCTAAAATTTTGCTAATTCTATTGAAATCCTTTTTAGGTGTCAGCTTTAGAACCTAGGGGAACCATGCAAACTGCAGAGCATACATTTGTTGCTCTCCTTTTAGCTGTACTGGTTCTCAGCTACAGTGACACAAAAACCTTACATTAGGACAATGTATATTTTTCAGGAAAAGCATAAGGCTTCTCAGTTCAGAAACCAAAGGGACCTGCTAAATTGTGGGGCAGGAGTGGTGGTGGCTGTGATGCTTTCACACCTTCCCACGACACTGGCTGCTGGCAGGCACATCACAGCGCTGGCAGACAGAGCCACTGCTGCTCTGTCCCCAACAAAACATGCTAATTGCCAGCCAGTGGATTCGATCCAGCTGTTGGCAGGTGTTTTGGGTGCATTTATGAACACAGCTTTTGCTCAGAAAAAGTAGAAAGATGGTGTTTCAGGATGGGGAGAAGGCAGAATTATTATGGACCTTTCAGAGGCAAGAGATATAAACCACTGGCAGTGCAACATCCCCGTGTTCATGGAGGATGCTCGAGGCATTGCTGGGAGCTGCGTGTGGCTTTGCTGAGCTGCAGACCAGAGTCCCACTCATCCTCTTGCTCATCCTCTCACAACCAAATTCTCCCTGGACATCTGTCATGAGTGACAGAGGTTCTGGAGGTAATGCGATTATACGAAGGTTAGGCTGAGGATATTAACTAACTACTCCAATTTTTTTGGCTTCACTGTAACATGCCAAAGCTGTTGCTGTTAGATTACCCTGTCCCCTAGTCAATTATATTAATATTGTCAAAAATAATGCCAAGACTGTATAATTTTTGTTCTTGCCAGCTGAAGAGACTATAATGGACATTGTATTTATGTGTTTTCCATATCTTCTAAAATAAACTAGTCTATCTTTTTAGACAAGCAGCTTTTCTTGGGGGTTTTTGAGTGTTATTTATTTTAAAAGTATAAAGTATATAACGAAGGAAAGCCAGAAATATTTCACAGCTAACATAAAATAGGAAGATGGATAATTTATTTCCACTGCTGGCTTCCAAATAATATTTTTTTTACACTTTTAAAGACATTCTTCATTTTGTAATCTGAAGAAACAGTCCAAGACATAAACAGAAGATTATTATAAGATGAATATTACATTGATAATGAATATTTTACATGAGTTCCTACTCTGAAAGAAAAGCAGGCGAAAGATTACCACAATGAGAAGAGAAAACTAATCAGTCTAATACTAAATATGCATTTGTACCAGAATCTGAAACGAGTGAAAGAGACCAAAGATCATCCAGTCTGTTTCCCTGCAACTGTGAGATTATCCACTCTATACTTTTGCCAGTGTTAGAGACTTTTCACTTTTAAAGATCATTTTACTTCTGTTTTTCTGAGCCTAATAAAAGTGAGGGTTTTTCTTGCAATAGCCATTTAAAGTGTTTTACTTATAGTGTCAGTCCATTATTCTTAATTACAAAACGAATAGTAACCACAAGAAACCCTTCCTTTTGGATATCTATAGCCATATCAATGGGTATGCTAATGTTATCCCATTTCCTGATTTTCCTCCACTCTGTGTATCACCTTAGTCATGGCTTAATCAAGCAGTAGTTTATATATTTATGTTTATGCCTCTGTCCACCCAATCTTTTAATCAGTTTTGTTGCTCTTCCGAATTCCCTTCATACTGGCAGTGTTTTTCTTGCTCTGTGATTGTTGGTCAGAATTGACTTGAGTTTTCCAGAAGGATTCACAGAAGTTCTTTTGGAAAAAGGATGCCTTTAAATAGACAGTCCAAAGTATTCAGAATTATCCCATCACTATAGCAATGAAGTGTTCATCACTACAACTTCCACTCCACGGTTTGAGGTTTTTTTCAGTATTATCATTTTCTGTGTTTCTCCTGCATATTGAGTCATATGTCTCAAATTATTATTACCTACAGTGCAATCGGTCATATTTTCCTAAGCCAAATCTCATATTGCTTCCATATCATGTCAGTGTTTTCAGGGTCTATCTGGTTCTTTCATTATTTCTCTGTTTTGGCAGTTTGCATTTTTAAGAACAGTAGTGCTAGATGAGGAGCTTGCACCACCTCCGAGAGCTTTGAAGGAATGCAGTGACTCAGAAAGCAAGGAAATGTTCACACCACCCTGGATAATCTGCCCAGCTATTTAATAGAATTGCTGTATGGTTATCTGCTTCTGCTCATGGGAATAGGAACTTCTGGAGCAAGGTAAACATGCAGGGATTGTGATTTGTCCCACTGATTTTCAGGGAAATGTTCTTGTAACTCTCCCTACATATGCTTACAAGCCTGTAAAGGGCATTGTTGTTCTCTTCTTAACTCCTGTCATGATCCTTGCTAAAGATAAAAAGTGGGAACCCATCTCTGAATCCACTGAAAGCTGAACCATCTCTGTGACAAGGAACATGCAAACTGGATAACATTCACCATGACAGATTTTGTGGAAAAATCACGCTTTGGTTGGGGAGCTATCAGCCAGCACATCATATATGCCAGATTCCAAACCAAATTCCTAAAGATGTCAATCATGCAGAGATGTTTTCTGACAGAAGAACACAGTGACTAGGACAAATTCTACAATTGTCTCAAAAGTGTGATTGACAGAATACCAAAACACAACTTACACTTTGTGATGGGTGACATTAATGCCAAAGCAGATGCGACAACTAAAGAATGGAATGAGCAGCAGGGAAGCCTGGCAGAGGACGTATCAACCCAAATCCAAGGGACCTGGACGCTGTGTTTTGTGTCTTACTGTGTTCTCAGAAGTAACCTCGTCCTTCTAAAATGCAACTATAGAATGAACATGAAATTTGCCAGACAGCAAGAAAATCCCAGTATATTGCAAACCTCCGTTCTTTTCATCTTTCAGAGACCAACCACATCCATATCAATTTAAGATCCAAACAAACTATGCAAGATGCAGTGGCTTATGAAGCATTCAAAACCAAAACAAGTGCACTTGAAACCCATCAGTCAAGAAAAAATGCCATACAGAGAAAGCAATGATTTGTTTTTTCTAGGAAACCTGCTACTTACTAGTCACAGAAGAGCTCAAGAAAGAAGTAAAATCAAATATACAGCATAGAACTTGCTGGATTTGACAGTTTATTGGAATAGAGATGTATAGAACAAAACCAGGTCAACATGACATTGAAAGAGATAATGATCTGCTGTGGCATTAGGAAAAAAACCAGGCATCTTTGAAAAGCACTGTCTGTTTTAAATTAATGGCCTTTGAAAAGAAGAAAGAAAAAGAAAGAAAAAGAAAGAAAGAAAAAGAAAGAAAACAAAAGAAAGAAAGAAAAGGAAGAAAGAAAGAAAAAGAAAGAAAAGAAAAAGTAAGAAAGAAAAGGGAAAAGAGAAAGAAAGAAAAGAAAGAGAGACAGAGAAAGAAAAAGAAAGAAAGAGAGAAAGAAAGAAAAGGGAAGAAAGAAAGAAAGAAAGAAAAGAAATAGAGAAAGAGAAAGAAAAAGAAAGAAAGCAAGAAAAGAGAGAAAGAAGAAAGAAAAGGAAAGAGAAAAAAGAGAGAAAGAAAGAAAAGAGAAAAAGAAAGAAAAGAAAGAAAGAAAAGGGAAAAAAGAAAGAAAAGAAAGAAAAGAAAAAGAAAAGAAAGAAAGAAAAGGGAAAAAAGAAAGAAAAGGGAAAAAGAAAGAAATAGAGAAAGAGAAAGAAAAAGAAAGAAAGAAAGGAAGGAAGAAGGAAAGAAAGAAAGAAAGAAAGAAAAAGAAAGAAAGAAAGAAAGAAAGAAAGAAAGAAAGAAAGAAAGAAAGAAAGTAAAAGGAAAGAAAGAAAAAGAAACAAGAAGGAAAAGCTCTGCAGTAGTAGAGAGGCACTGGAATGGTTTACAATATAATGGAGTTAGTCTCTATTCAGATAGACAGCTCTCCCTGATGTGTTTGTGTTCCTTCTTGCTCAGTTCAGTGTTACACATCCAGCAAAGAAAAATGTGTGCCAATGATAAGTGAATGTTAGTTGTCACTGCAATCTGAACCAGCTGAATGAACCACATATGCATTTTCAAAGAACAGATGAGGTTTCACCTATCTCACCCAAGGACCTTTACCAGCTGCTGGCCAAAGCAAGAAGGTGTAAGCAACTCATTCTAGCACATCCAGACATGGAGGTAATGCCTTGGGTTCACAGCCACAGCCAAAGGCTGTCTGTCTTTTAATGTACTACACAGGTCTTCTTTTGCCTTCTATTATGCAAGCTTCAATACAAATATTCAATTCTATCACATCAGCTTACTGTGGAATGTTATGTAAAAATTTAATGTTGATGTGTCTAAAACAAAGAAGTACATTAGTTCTCACATGACTGAATACTTCGTACTTGTTCAACTAGTGGTGCAAGCTGTTGAGGGGCTATGGATGAAGAAATGTCTGTTACAGATGCCAGCTGGCAGGTCATCGAGTACCTAGTGACTATCTCAACTTTCAGCAGCATGAAAAGCAATCAGACAGCTCTCTAAACAGTGCTATTGGATCTATCATCCTTAAACATTTCCAATATGAAATTTCGTCCATTCATAATTATTTCAAATTATTATCCCTTTGAGCATAACAATGCAGACATTTAAAGCTTGAGCTGGAAATGGTTTTCTACCCGTAGAATACAATCTGTGTGTGTGCATGCATGCAGACATGTTCTATTTTTGTAGAGTTATCACTGCCTGCCCAAAGACTTTTTAAACTTCGGCTGGTTTCAGTCAAATTTGGTAGAGATTACAGATATCAGAGCTACACCTTGTATGGAAGCATAAATAAAGAAGAATGATTCCTGCTCTCTGTAAAGTCTCCTATGTGAGCTCAGCAATTAATGGACACTAAACAATCTGCTCCTCAGTTAAGATCTGTTCTGAGTAGATATTCACGTTTTTTATAAGGCACAGAGTACAAATCTCAAACTTCTGTACATTTGGAGTATTTGTCACATCTCTCCTGTTTGGATTCTCTGGTGTTTATAAAGAATGTTTGTAAACTGCATGTATTAGTATAATTAATTAAAAAAGTAAATTATCAAGGAAACAGATATATGGAAAAGAAATGTTCCAGTTTTCAAGGAACAATTTCTTTCTATTAGACAACACCACTTTTCAACTAAAACCACTTAAAAGTATTGTAAGAGAAGATGATGAAACTGAAAAATGGTTACAGGCTAACACAACATTCTCATTTGAAAAGTCATACCATGCAGACGTCCCAAATCTCAGCCACTGTTTCAAACTTTGTTAGGAAAATGCTCCATAAGCATTCAAGCCCCTCCCTCTTATGTCGTATGTCCCTCTTTTTCTTCACTAAAGATTTCATCTCTGGTATTAATAAAAAGGCGTCCTGTGAAAATATTTCCTCCTGCAAACATTCTGGTCTGTGTTCAGGCATTAATAGGACTAATATTACCCAGTCCAAGCCACTCCACTGGAGAGCCAGCACCAGCAGCTCAGTCAGCAGTCTGAAGTCTCTGTCATAAGAGAAGAGTTTGAGCAACTCCCAGAGAAAGGTTCCTGTGTGTCTGCATTGACTCATGACTCCAACTACAACAAAAATTAAATTTCTTAGTAAAGTTCAGTTAGTCATGGCAAGATGAAGAAACTTACTGGTATTCACTTAAGAATCTACGCTGGGTTCCAGCTCTGGTGTTAATCATCTTAACTTCCAGTGCAATCCAAACCACGGTCTCCCGACTGCCTGTGCAGAAGTTAATCTGGCTCTTGGGATTGCTTTCAGCTTTTTCCCTCATCAAGGAACTGTGGGCATCATGGAAAAGGTGACACCTTGCATCAGGGTCTGAACCTGACAAGATGGTAAGGATTTAGGCTGCAGGCCAAGCTGGGTTCCCTCTGCCAAAGCGAAGCATGCAGGCATCAGGATGATATGAATGCAGATGTCCCCCTAAAGTAGCACCCTCTCCCACATAGTCAGTTTTGAGAAGCAGTGTGTCGTGCAACATGAAGAAGGCTAGTAAGAATTAGCTTTATGTCTCATTCATTTCAGTCCTGAATTATTTTTCACAGTTGTTATTTACAGTTTAAGCCTGTAAAATTTGAGCCAGCAATATAATTATGAAATAAAGATTAATTATAGAAAATTTCAAGAGGAAAAAGCATCTTTCTTTTTTTCTTCAGAGGAAATTGCTAAAAGCAACGATCTCAAATCCCATCTTTTCACAGCTATTATAAAGGAGCAGGCTCCAAGCTGCTGTGGCCTTACTCATGCACAGACCGGAGGATTTAGATTAGCTAATATGTTTTCCTTTATTGACTATGTTTACAGAAGGGGCAGCTGTCAGTTCTGAATTGGTTTTCCTCAGACATTTTCAGTGTTCAGAGAAACCAGTGCAGTCTCAGACGTGGGCTAACTCAGAGAAATTTACATTTACAGGGAAAACCCATCTGCCATCAGCTGGGTGGAAAGGTTGGAGTGTCTATTATGGCATACACTGCTGAGGCAGGTGGAAGACCTCCCAGAACCAATCGTCTCTCTCCTCCCAGATCTCAAAAAGCAATGCCACGTGCAGTTGTGTCTATGGTAGCAGCTACACAG
The DNA here is from genome assembly GCA_013397915.1 of Daphoenositta chrysoptera. Classification (NCBI taxonomy): domain Eukaryota; kingdom Metazoa; phylum Chordata; class Aves; order Passeriformes; genus Daphoenositta; species Daphoenositta chrysoptera. The sequence goes on from VZRO01000372.1 coordinate 68,033, forward strand.
CTTCCCCTGATTCCCTCACGCAGCTCCTGCTGCTCCTGAGCATGTTTAGTTTCAGGGCCAAATCCCAGAATGGACTATGTGATAAATGTGCAGGAATTATTTAACAATGAAAATCCTCAGAGTTAACAGGGAAGTCAGAGAGGATAGGCAGAGCTCAACTGATACCTTGAAAAGAGTTTGTTTGCTCCTTTTAATATATTACTGTAAGCACAAAACCAGAGGGCATTCATAGGAACTTAGTCTGTACAATTCTAAATTACAAATTACTTTATGAACAATTATGCTTTAGAAAAGGCTTTCAAAAAGACATTGAGGTTTTCAATGTGTGTGTACTATAATTTCCCTGAATATTGGAAAGCTGGCAGTGTTGACATTAATCTGCACAGTGTGAACTTACGGGCTCAGTCCATTGCAATAGGAAGGGGAAAGGAGGGTAAATCCTTGAATATCTTGTTTTAATCTCTTACAACACGAGTGCTTAAATTTTAATCCTGTCATATCAGCACTTAAAAAGAGCATTTCCATAACTGAAGGAGATCTGATGATATCTGTGATAGCAATACTTAAAAAATTGAATAACTAAATAGCTTCTAATAGGCAGATACTGAACTGACCTCTTATCCTCCCTTCAGGATTTCATGGACCTTAAAGTACTGACATATGACCCATGGTAAAAAAAAAAGTAGAATCTTTTGGATTATTACATGCATATTTTGAAAACTGAAGAAATAAAAAATGGTTGGGGGGAACTTGTTTATATGGAAGATCTCCACATTGCCTGGGATTTGTATTACAGGAGAAACTTGCTTTCATGGTTACCCTGCATTAAAGCTAAGTGTATAATCTAATCACTTCCTATTTATTCATTTATATGTTGATATGAGTAACTACTCTCTAAGATACTTATCTTTGTCCTAAATCTACTCACTCTAAAGTCAGTATTTAAATTTCTACTCACTTCAAAGAAAGAAGAATTAGAGTAATAATGAGGGCTTTGGCAAGTACATAAAAACTATGAGGTATCTGTTGGTGGTAACTATCTAAAGCAGACACAGAAAGAAAAAGGTCATGGAAACACAGAAGAGAAGCTATAAAAATTAAATATCTGCTTCTTTCCTATCACTTCAATTCCCTCTGACTGCACAAATGTAAAATGCAATTTTGATTCAGTATAAAATAATAAGCAATAGAGGAAAGTGTTGACGTGTCAGACTCTCAGCTGGTTTAAACCAGCAGAGCAATCTATATCAGCTGAGAGCCCAAACCCATGAGATTGTTAAATGATTGTTAATTATTACAAGAAAATAGCTCCTTTCATGGAGTTTTCCCTATTCACCCCCAAGAAAATTCACATAATGGTTAATTCCATGCTGTCAATTTCAGAGAATTTTTAGACTTTAATATAACACCAGAATAAGAGAATGATCTTTTAGCATTTTATTTATTAATAAATTTATTTATTTATAAGGAATGGGAAGAAGACAAAGTAGCTTCTTTGCACATGTAAAGATAAATGATGAGAAAAGCATTTTTGAATGCATAAAGACAAATTATTGAGCTGCTGCAGATGATGCCTCTGTAATGATATAAAAAGAGAACCTAGTTACAAATGGTCTGTAAAACTAAGTCTCTGAATGAGATAAAACAAGAAAATACTTAAACTACATAAGGATGTTAAAGGTATATGGAGAAAAACCTACAGTACTTTTACTAAATCAGCAAATTAACATTAATTAGCCAACACCAGTCATGAAGAATACTGATGTTCCAGTCTCCTGATAAAACATCTGTATAGTATTATTTTAGTTTAAAATCTTGATATAGAATGTAATAGCAGCAGTGTATGTTATAAACATTCATATAATTCAGACACATTGGTGTGTTTTTCATTTCAAATCAGATTAGTTTTCTGTGTTCCTTCTTTGTTTCCACCAAGCTGATCTTAATTGTAATGATGCTGAAGAAGATTACAGCCAAATTTTACATAGGTGATGTAGAAGAGAAGCAGCAATAATGTATGGATCAATCAAGAACAGGGAACCAGAAGAGTTAAAAGAACTTGAGCAGAGTGTCATAGTTAACATGTCACTGAAATTTATGCTAGAAGGTCATTAAATGTGTCATAAATACAGACACATACGCGATTAAAGAATGGTTGTGAGACCAAAGGGGGAAAGTACGTAAGGGTGAGTAACAATTTGTTTTAAAGGGAGCCTGCTCTGGCACAACATTTAGTTCTGTATCAGAACTTGCTTTAACCAGGAGAGAGGTTGACCAGGGGAATGAACTTTCTTGATGATACATACTAGGAAGGGGCAATCAATAAAAAAAAAGAAGGGAAAAAAGTCAAGATGACTCTTAACAGACTGTGCCCAAAGGAAGATAAGTGCCTTATGCAATTAAATCTAGAGAAGTGTAAGACAAAGAGATGAAGGACACAAACTAAGAGAAAGTGCTTATGCCTTATGTAACCCTGTGGTACAAAATAGTGACTAGAAGCACGATCTGGAGACAGACTGAGCTCAAAAAGCTTCAGGACAGTGGTTATCAGTAATATAAAATGTTACTATTTTGGTTCAGAGAGGTAACAACAACATCGTAGATGAAGTTATTCCAGCTCTTGCATGAGGGATTTATGAATGAAGCAGCATTTTCAGTACTATGAGGAGTTCTCTATGCCTTATAAAAATAGCAGAGGCAAAAGGGACTGGACAACACTATCAGGTAGACAGCAAGCTTAATTATTCATAAAGGTCAGAGAACAAAACAAAATTGCCTGCAGTCTTCACAGAGCTGAGAGAAAATGGATCTTACCGAGGAATTTGTGGTCTGGAAAAATGTAGTGGTAACAGAAGAAATTGCTCTAGTAATTGATCTACTAATAAATAGGAGAAGTACTGGGGAGAGGATTTCAATGTTAGGCAAGTGTCTGTCAGAAGACTCATGATCCTGCAGTCACAGACTGAGCTGACTCTTGGCTTTGGAAGCACCTGAATTCTCCTGACATCATCTTTAAAACTTCAAATTTCCCTTTAATTGTGCCACATGTACTTGGGTTATATAAAACTGCATATCATGACCATGATTAACTGCAGCTGGAGTCCAGGAACAAAATCTTTGAGATGCATTTACCTGACCACACACCCTACTGAGTGTAGTTACACCCACTTCTTTCTTCTAAAACATGGTCACTTTCCTCTTTTTACTTCACAGCTGTCCAGCTAGAAACCTACACATATGGAAGATGGAGGGCTAGGGCTCTCTTCTTTCATGAGAGGATGCAAATTAACACCTCCCACAAGTCCTAACCATGCACTTATAAGCTCTCATCCTGAGGAAGTTCATCACTGTTCAGGAAGGGGCCCCAGAAGGATTTAAATTATCCACGTTCTTCAGAGGTAGGATTAATAGTGCTTCCAGTCTCTAGAAATTATATATTCCAAGTCATCTCCATTTAACCTAGGAGGGGAAGGCCTAGGAGGATCAATCAGAACTCAAATCCTCTTCTGCTCAGGTGATGGCTAGACAGCAGTCCTTCTCCCTTTTAGTCCCTTCTAGTTAATTTTTCATTCCTTTGTTAATAAGGTCACAAATTAGGCCTGAGTGATGGTAACTGTCCTTTGTACCCACAGCTAGAATAAATCTTCATGAGGAGATGCAAATTCTCCAAAATAACTTTTAATTTCCTCATTGATTTTCAAAGTCATATAATAGTGATATAAAAATTTTATCACACTGGCTCTGCCAGCCAGGTTTAAAAGCCAAAAAATGAACCTGCAAGGAAATGAGTCTGCAAGCCTACCTTTAGCAGGGGTGGACTGTGAACGCCCAGGGAATGGAAAGGTTTGCTTGTGTGTCACCTTGAACAACACTTGGTAAAATGAGAGATTCACCTTATCTGCAGTTTTTTCATTCTGGCTGTATGCTGACCTTAGGTAGTTTATTCGTGCCTCTCCTGAGCTATCAAACAGTCCCCTGGTAGAGGCCGAAATAACCCAGCTCAATATGGTAGATCTGAGAGGTCTTGCAGATCCAAGAACTCCTGAACTCTCTTTATAGATTTATCTCTGAGCCCATCAGAGGATGTCTGTCTATATGAGCCCACGTACGTGTGTGTGTCTGTACTTCTGTAAACTGAGGGCATGTGTGCATTCTGTCTCACCTTTCATCTAGTGCCTGCTTCATTTCTTCTGTTTTTAGTTTGAAAGCCGAAGGATTACTGGAGTGGTGTTTCTTCACTGCTTTTTGTCATCCTTTTAGCTTACAGCCTGGACATATTGGAACAGCTGCTCCTTTTTCACGGGCTAGGAAGGCCCATATGCTTGATATCAACACATCCCCAGCATAACAGGTGGCAAATGTATTTTTGTTGCTAATAAATTCCCACTTAGGTTTTAAATTGCTCCAACTCTCTTTATAGCAATAATACATGAGAATTCCAAACTCTGCTTTCTGGAAATCAAAATAGTATGAACTGGTTCCATTTATGTTTGCTGATTTTATCGATATAATGTTTTCTGCTGGTGCCTGTATCATTATATGTGTTTCTAACATCTGAGGTTATGACTGGTTTTCCTACATTTGTCACTTATTTTCACATGACTCTGTATTTACACCATTATAATATAATTACAGTATTACAATACAATAATATGTACCATAAGCACAGGTTGCTCAAATGGATTAGCTTCTTAATCAATTCAGTAAAATGCTGACAATAGAAAGGGATAATATTATAATGTCTATGGACCAGAATCATGAGACCATGCAAGAATATGCTTTTGTCAAAATCTGTGGAAGCAAAGTCCCTTCTATAACTTTGTTAATAAAAACTTAAATTCCACTGAGCTTTTATCTTGTCACTCATTTTTTTAAAGCCCTGAAATTTAGGGTGCAACAGTTTGGCATTTTTTTTCCAGATAATCTCTTTTTATGAGGTACATAGAGATTGAAAAACTCTTCAAATTATAGATCATAGCAACAACAAATGAAGACAGAAACCAAACAACCAACATTATTGCCAAAATTTATTCAAACTTGTTGATTTCACATTCCCAAAAGCTGTTTCTTCAGGAGATACTGCTGAATTGAGCCTTCAAGTCAAATAATTAACTTTTACATGGAAGAATATGAAAAGTGCTGATTTCTCAATTTTCAAGTGGAATTACTTTACTTCCTCTATCTTTTAATAACTTCAGAATTTTCCTCCTTTTTGTAGCCTTTATAATAAGTAGCAACCATTTGGTATGGATTTTTTGTATACTTGCACTTCACGTTTTTTTATTACTGTGTCTATTTTCTAAGCATTGCTACATCAAGAGGCAGAAAGTGTTGCCTCTCTGATGGTCAGCAAGGTTATAACATATATAGACTTCATAGCAATCTGTCAAAGTAACTGATCAAAGTGTATCTTAACACATGCTTTAACTCTGTAAAAGCTTTATATAAAAATTTTGAAGTCTGGATGCCTGTCTTCATAGACCCACATGAGCAGTAGTGACTGAATTAAGGAGTCATGCAGATGAAAATGTTTATATGAAGAGGGAGATTATTGCAGTGTTTTTGAGAGGGAAAGAAGTATGTGACCTCATGAGAGTTTAGGTTCAGGAACCTGAACATGTGAGGATTACTGCACACAGCTCACCCCACATGATGCCCCTCCTGCAGACAGAAGTTTGCCTGCAGGGAACTCCCCTGTAAAGCCTTTGCTCTCCTCGAAGGCACTGAAATGCTTCCCTCAGGGAAGTACCTTTCACTTTGGCAAGTAGGGATGTGAAACCAAAAACCCAGAGCTTTGCTGTTGTGGTAGAACACCAACCACCAGTCCACCTGTCATGAAAATCTGGGTGCCCTCTTTCATCTGCAGGGAATGAGGAGCATTTGCTTTGCAGTTTGAAAGCCTGGAGCATAAAGAGGCAGTTTGGGGTCAATGAGTGACAGCAGCTGATCAGAGCATAAATATCAGAATACCAGGAAAATGAAAGTGTTGACAATAAAAGCAATTGCTTTTTATCATATATTATTATTATTGCTTATTCTGATGTATTAGAGATCAAAAACCAAGTAATTGCATTTTGAATTTTTCTTGATTGTACTCAGGTAACACTTGAAGTTTATGTCATCTGCTTTTCTTCAGCAATTTTGCTGCCTCTTGAAATTCTTATAGTATGACACAAGTCTACTTTGGACTACCATTTGAGACCTATGTTCTAGCAGAAAAAAATGTTTTAAAGCTTTTAAACATACTATTTTCTCTTTGGGCTGCCATCAACAGAACATTTATTTGAACAGGTCAAAGAAGAGAGGTGCTCAAACATTTGAACTTGATGCCTGAATTTAAATTCAGTTTAGTTTTAGTTTGCTGCAAGCAGTAAATTAAAAACAAGAGTTTCCAGGGGTTTTAAGCATGTCAAGATGGCTTGTTCCATTGTGGGGAAAAATGTTTTTAAACTAGTATTGTCAGTATACTGGTATTTAAACCAGTACACAAGACTTTTACAATACAAAACCACTGAGAACTTCATCTTAGGATCAAGGTCTCAGCATGTTGAGTACAGTAAAAACATTTCTGAGAATATGATGGTCATAAGAATTTAATGTCTAAAGATACAGGTAATACAAAGACTGAAGAATAAAATTGATTTAGTATGGTTTCTGTGTACAATCACATTTATCAAAGTATATACACAGGAGCAGCAATCATTATATGATTATTTATCTCATAACAAAATGACATTGTGGTACCTATGGGTCCTGAGGAAAGATGGAAAATATGTGTGAGAACTGGGAAAAATTCCACATATAAAAGAGGAAATAAGCCTTGAATAAATGAGATGACAAACAGGAGGACACAGAATGGAAAGCATAATAAAACCAAATAAAAGATAATGAGAGCAGTATATGAATACAGAAACACACACACTTTTTTAATAGATATACACTCATCGATACACACTTGAAAATGTGTAATAGACAATTACAGAAGTTGCTAATACATTACCTATGCTGAAAATCTCCAGCAGTGCAGTCACAGATCACAGGCTGAGGCAGACATTTGCAACACTTAATCTGGATCCAAAGCTACATGAAGCAAGACTGGGAGGGGATCTTATCAATTAGTATCTGAAGGGAGGGTGTCAAAAGGATGGAGCCAGGCTCCTCTCAGTGGTGCCAGGGAACAGGACAAGAGGCAATGGGAAGAAACGGATGCACGGGAAGTTCCACCTGAACACGAGAAGGAACTTCTTCACTCTGAGGGTGACTGAGCACTGGAACAGGTTGCCTAGAGGGGCTGTGAAGTCTCCCTCACTGGAGATGTTCAAAACCAGCTCAGCACAATCCTGAGTAACCTTCCCTTAAGGGCCCTTGCTTGAGCAGGGGTGTTGGACTAGATATCCTCTAGTGGTCCCTTCCAACCATAGATATGCTGTGATTTTGTGATTCTATAGGGTCAGCAGTCATTACTTTGCCTCCTTCAGTGGATTTTAATTCAGTTCTTTGCTTTGTGCCTAGGCATGATATGGTAATAGCTGGCTTTAATGCAGTCACTATGAGCAGGTATTATTGCTGCTGTGTTTGTTGGTTCACTGGTCTTTACCTGTGCAAAGCACTCATTCAGCAGAGCATGTGTCAGAAATGGGCAGGTTTTTTTGTGGAGCACTACTGTGGGATACACAACACATCTGTTTCATGTGAACTACTTGAGCAGTAGTGGAGATCCAGTGCTGGAGCTGTGTTTGTTCCCGTGAAACCATGGATGCTGTCTATTCTGCCATCAGTGGTTAAGTTTCAGCATAAAAACCTTTATCTTCAATTTGAGTCACACTGACTATCATTTGCTAGTTTAAGGCAAGCTATTGATTGACATGTGGATATGGAAAAAACATATTTGGAGATGGAGAAACGATAGCGGAATACCCATGACAGAAGAAACATTATTCTTAACAAGACAGCACTTACAGAACAATGTCAAAAAAGACAGAGGCAGAAAACTAAACAGTTTTCTAAAACTACATCAGTGTTGAAAAAGAGATCAAACTTCACATGAACCATGAAACTTTAAAATGAAGTAAAGATTCAGTGTTCAGCAATATCATCTTTAAAGAGATGTGCCAAATAGTTTGGGATGAATTCAAATATTTCCTCAAATGGAGACAAGTGCAATTGGTTTTGGAGAAGCTTGGCAGTGTAGGAGGATATCTCCGGAGAAAAGATAGATTTAAGGCACATTGCTGATGAGGGTGGGACATGGTAGAAGACACCTTCTAAGCAAAAAAAGAGCAGATAAATTATATTTTGCACAATAAAGTAATTGAAATAAAGTCACATACTGGGAGTAGTAGCATAGAAAGACCACCATCCTTGTTCTTTTCTATATTTTAGACTTTAAACAGGGTTTGTCTTTGTTGCATGGAATTTAAGTTATAATCATGAAGCAGTGGTGAAAAAGCACATGCACAGTAATTCTCTCAGGGTTTTATTCTCATATGAGATTGGACACTCTGCTGGTCTGTACTTAACTGTGCATATACTCGATGTTACCAAGTTAAAAAAAAAAAAAAAAAAAAAAAAAAAAAAGTGAGAAAAAAAACATTAAAAAAAAAAAAA